>JAAZTK010000542.1:0-19564 GCA_036507255.1 Megalothorax incertus
GAGCTAAATAAAAAACAGAGCCGCAACAAGCTTGGAGAATATGTTTGGAGACAGGAGGCCGGCCAGCCCCCGTTTTGCATCCAATCTCTTATCTCTTACTTGAGCGGAGGAGATAAACCAGACAAATTGCTCTGCGAAAAGGCCTAACCTCTCCATATTCTATTCGTAGTACTCCTAAGTAAAAGAAAGTACGCTTTCTCCAAACTTTCTCCGCTAATTTCTTTCAAAGAAAAATATGGCACCACTTCCCCAAGAGACCTTGAGAGTTTAGGCTATAGCGTAGTATAAAGTACTCCAATAATTACCATATTGCGCCCGGAACATGCTAATTGGCCTTCGCTGGAAAAAGTTGCTCGGATTTCCGTAAAATGATCACCTCCAATTAGACCCACTCCTTGTAGAGGAATGTGCAAATTTGATATGGCCTATTGCGAAATCCGCAAAAATCAAAGTTTTGCAAAAAAATAAGAATAAATGCATAAATACTCAATTAGCGGAATTGCCGAGTATTGGGAAATTCGAAAATGTAGACAACAAATTGCTAAAATTACAAAAATTTGCGGGATTCCCCTGTGATGCTCTTTCTCCCTACATAGATTACAATGTGATATAGACTGTCGTGTGTTCTTGTAATTGCCGAGGGGAGGATGTAAAAGTAGTAAAAGCCCGATCCTCAAGGAAGGGGAGGGGGAGGAGGAGGAGAAAGTCATTAGTGGCCAAGCTTGAGCTTCTTTTTTTTGCTCAGATTTCCGTCTGTAGATCGGCTTTGGGACTTTTGGAGAAAAAGCTCCTTTCCCAATTACTGTACTTCTCTTAAAGTACAAACTCTGCGCTCTTCCCTCAAATAATAAGTCCCAGTTCTAACTTATTTTAGCCGGAAGCCATGAGCTGAGCTGACGAGTGACATCTCCCCTACTTTACTCACTTACCAGCTCATAATAAGAACGAGTACAAACCTTGTGAGAGTCGACTACTTGCAAAAGGGAAATGAATTACGGTTCGCAATTTCATCCAAGCCCAGTTGTAATGAGTCTGGATTTAATACTGCAAGGAGGCTGATCATGCCGGTTCCTAGCTCGATAAAGTCTCAAGCCTCCGCTTGGTCTACATCCATTACATTAGCGGAGATTGCCAAAACTATAAAATGAAATTGGGGGGAGCTTGTGGCACTGGCACTGGCACTGGTTCGTAAGATTTTGGGTTGAAACTCGTTCTAATACAAAAATGGAAGGTCATTCAATCGAGAGGCAGAATGGAACTTGCTCTTCAAAAAAGCCGAAAGCACAAAGACTAGGGTGTTTGAGGGTGCAAGTGTTGAGGGTTAAGTTATCAGGGCAAATTGACTTTTTCTCGTAAAAAAGGGGGAATTTTTCTAAAAACCCGGAACTATTTCCCCTCTTTGAAGGATTCAAGGAACAACCCCATATTTATAGGGGTTTTTGTATCGGAGTGATTGGATTTGGGGGGAGTTTTAGAAATTCGAATGTTGAGATCAGAGCTTATTGTAAATCTCCCGGTCTACAACCCGCCTTTATCGTTATTTCAAAGTAGCTCAAAGGGGGATTCATTTGCTCCTCCGATCTAATCTCTCCCCGTTCGAACCAATTGAATTCTTAAGTGAATTTTCTTAATACAATTCAATCTCCTCGTCCTATCTCTGGTAAGATACAATGTCAAATCTCCAGCCCAATGACATCTTAGGAGTTAATGGAACTCATCATGGGGTAAAGAGGAGGATGAGGAGGAGTACGTTAATTATTTCGAAACCCTTCCTAATTACGGCTCTCTAACGACTCACGAGTAAACCTCCCGCCTCAAATTCTCATTAGCCCCGTTTAATATGCACAGATCCTCGACTATCTGATCTCGGACACGTGCCCCAAAACCCACCCATCAACGCCCTCCCATATGTAAATATAGATGATAAACATGGGGTTGGGATCTCGCCAAATGAGAAACCCTGTAAAACCCAATAAAACCCTCTGATTACGCAATCAACCTCACCCCCAAAGCTAGGATTATGATATTAAATGCAAGATAAGCCTCCATTAATACAAGCAAGCTAACAAATGGGGAGATAAAACAATGAAATTTCATATACGATAGATTTGTACTTGGCTGTGTCTGGTATCGACAAAAGGCTATATTTAAATTTCCAGACGACTTCCGATCAGAGATTTGACTTTCACTGGAATTACAAATGTATTACAAATGGGTTTGGATATATTATATAGTATACTCTCCAGAAACAAAGGGTTAAATTTTGGCCGTCAATCATATGGACTTATGGCTAGGGTTGAGCCGAGATTGTAAATTCGGGAATTCCGCCAGAGGAAATGATTGGGGATTTCAACGGGAGCTTTCTCGACTACCAGCCCCTCGTGGCTACCCAGACTCTTTATTAATTCCCCCTGAATGGTATGATTTGGATTTGAATGGGAGTTGACTTGACATTTCCAGATTGAAAAATAATCAACCTTACTAAACCCACAAGCTTAAACTCCTCACTCCAAGAGCTCCGGCTAATAAGTAGGCCCTTCACTCTCAGGCTCAGGGTAAAAAATAAACTTTCTTCAACCCGCCAAATCACCCTTCTCCTCCGAGAAATAAATTACAAGATCCTGCCAAAGGAGATCGAAGGGGTTGATGGAAATTGAAATTGAATCAAATGCCAAAATCCTCAACCCATATCATGTTTCCAATTGAGGTATGAATTCGGGATTTTGATGGGGAAAGCCTCAAGGATGAATTTGGAAAGAATTCAATTTTGAAAATCATTATTTTAATATAATTCACATTTCACACGTTATACAAAATTTACATTTCATCTAAAACATTTATATTGTCAATAATTTTAAAGAAGCAATTAAAAGTTAAAACTCGAGTACAGTTATACGGGTATTCGATATTAAAATGAACCTTTTATCGACATGAAATATAATCTTCAAAGTTATATTAAAATATAAATTCCATTGGAAAGCCAAGGAGGAAGCCATCAATCGAGGGAGCTGAATAATTCCCATAAAGTCTAATCTGATCGGAACATCCAATATTTCCCATTCCCATTCCGCAATTCCTCCTCCCCCATATGCTTTTTACTCATCCGCTCCGTTGCACCGGAGCCTATTTAAATCCTCAAAGTCTTAGACTCTTAACATTGGATATAGAATTTGGGGGTTTTCATAAATTTCGGCCTGCATAAATAGTCAAATTCAGTAGCACATGAGAAGCTCGAGGGGACTTGCTTTGCCTTTGTGGTATTGTGTAGGGCTGATGCATTTCCCCTGTTCTCGTTTATTGCTATGTCTGTGCTCAACGAAGAGGAGCGGATTCAGCAGGCCTTTTAACTCAACCTACCCGCCTTATCGGGGAGGCTTTAAAGGGGGGCGGGGAAGGAAGTGGCTGCCGAGCAAGGAGGAAGAAGGAGACATAAATCGGTCTATATAGCCTTTGTAAAAGGCTGAGAGCATATGCCGTTAATCTACTCCCATTTGAAATTTGAATATCCAAAGATCCAAAACGAGTAGAGATTGATATTTCCTCAGAATACATATTCAGAATATTCTCAGATTTGGAAGATTTCGAAGGAGAAGATTCAATTTACACGATCTGAAACATGGGGCTCCAACTTCCGGATTCCATCTATTTCTCCGCGTGATTTATCGCCCGAAATGCGTGTATAAGCTGCTGACATCCTACGAGTTCTCGTATATCTTTTAGCCGTGTTGGAATATTAATATCAAGCCCTGACCCGCCCCTCCAGGGAACTCACCTATGTATTGACAGTTGACACTTTCGGGGGGTCCGCATTCTGCCCTGGAACCAATATACAATTTTGCGGGGAGCGAGGTGAAGGTGCGAATTTATTTCCAGGAAGAATATATTGCGTATACGCCTAGAATGTATTGTAGGACCTCGACCAAATAACCCTTTGGAATTTCATTATGCAAAAACATTCTACCTACCTATAGTTCGAATATAGAGAGGGGAAGGGAATTTGCTATTGCTCGCGAGCTCGAGCTCAAAATTGGTTTTTCGAGTTCTGGAAAAAATTGAAGTTTCGTCAAAAACTCTTCCAGCTCCTTTAACCCATCAGATCATTAACCTTATTCCACATGAATCCCCGGAGAGGATTCGTCACATGCTATACATAAATATTTGAAGTAAGTAGAAAAGAGATAAATGGAAACGTGGAATATTCAAAAGTTGTAAATTTGGGTTGACAATCCGATAATAATTATCAACTGCTGCTATTTCTCCAAACAATTAGATCCACATTGAATGAACCCCCAAGAGAAAGTTTGAAGCTACAAATTGCTAACTAATCCCCTTTGAAATAATATTCCAAAACTATCTTCATTCATCCAAGTTCTCTCGTCGAATCTCTATCATCTTACTCATAAAGTATAATATTGACAGTAGTCCATGAATATAAGTTTAGACAAAAGGGATTCAGATTTCACAGTAAACACTCGAAATAATAATCTCTTCTAATTATACGATCATACCTAGTAGTGGTATTTTATTTTACAATTTAGTTAATTGCGACATTTAAATTTTAAACCAATTTACACCGGATACACGTGAGGATTATTTACCCAGAATTGTACGCAAATTAAGCCTTTAATTTGAATCCTCTTTATATAATTAAAAGGAGTCATTAAATTCTTCAAATTAAATTCTTTGAGCTTGTTCTTTTAAGTACTAGTATGTAGTATGTACACGTGAACACTTGAAAAACCACACCGAGGGTTTGTATTTCTTTCATCCCTTTGATTCATTTGAGTCTCTTGAGATTCCTCGTTTAATTCTACGGTATTTCTAAAACTAGGCCAAAACATATACATAGGTAGATGATTCCATATCTAATTTCAAAGCAAATCTCGCTTGAAATTTGATATATAAAATTTTAGCAAATTACAATAAAATCTGCAAACCCCTTTGAAAAATTTTTATTTTGCCTAAATGGAATAATGTGGAATAATAGGATTATCAAGAAATGTGTAAACTTGCAAAGTCATAAAGCGTCTTAAATGCCATTAACCCAGAGTAAATGGTTTGAATTCTCGGGGATTCTCTCCCCGCAAGTTCCTGGGATAATTCATAAGATTAAATTGGGAGAGTATTCGTTGAATAGGATTTGGAGGTGGATAGAATAGAATAATGGAATTCATCATTGTCCATTTGATGAATGCCTTTTGGATTTGTGCCATAATAATTTCCCTTTATATTATTCAAAGGATTATGGATAATATAAGTTGGCCCCCTTTCCTCCCCCCTAGACTAGACTCCTATCCCAAAATAAAGTAATTGTGCTGAATTTACGCGGCCCAAAACCCATCTACAAATGGATGGACCAGAAATTCACATTCCTTTACATTTATTTACGTGTTTCCACCTATCCCTAGTCGTATATACTATATAGTAAAAGGAAAGAGTTTGTTGTTGTTTGTGAACGCATTTCTATGCTCCTCTCAAAATAAACTTTCACTTTTATCGCCGAGGAGCAGGGCGGGAGAAAGCTACGAACGAAACGCCCTATATATGCGAGACGGCCATACATAAACTTTTTACACTCAGCTCTAGAAAGGCAAACACTAAACTGTATTTAAATATATGCGAGAGTAAGTTGTAACTTCATTCCTTTATAGGCAATATACGAGTATACTACAGTACATAGTTGTAAAAGGAAAGGGGCTGTTCCGAAAAAGTATGTTAATTAGCCGAGCAAGTGAGAAAGTATTAATTCCTTTTCCTATACTCCCACCAGTCTAATATTCTAAATTAGAGTTTTATACACCTTCGTTCCAAGCAGCCATTTGCCAAATTTCAAAATTTAGAATTATAGTATGTGGTAAATATCAGTATTGTAGCAATTTTGAACAATTTGTCAAATTGCGCAATTCCTAGAAATACGGGTATATTTATATATTGCAAATTCACATTTTTTAAAGGGAATTTTCTAAAATTTTAATAATAATTCTAATAGAATTCCATTGCCCAATACTAGCCTGAAATACTATATTGTAGTACCTAAAATATGTTGCATAATACTGTACAAAAGATGCTCTAATATATTTTGTAATAAAGAAGGCGGTAGAATAGAGGATGTAAAGTGAATAAAGGAATTGCAAAGTTGAAGAATTAAAATTCAAAACCACGAACGGCGGACCGGAATCTCTTTATGGGTTAGCGGGAGAAACCCGCCACCCTTCTCCGGGGCGGGATTCCGCCAGCTCTAAAAAGAAAGGTTTTGAGAGACGGCGACTTTGACTCTCAAGCCATCCCTGTGAGACCCTCGAGAGGAGATAATCCAAGGCATAGCAAATTATATGTACTCGTACTCGTGTACAATGAAGGAATTTAAGTATTTGTAAGAAAGTTGTGGGAACTCGGCCCTGGTCGGATGGGAATTTCTATTAAAAGTCAAAGTTATGTTTGCGTGCGAGTGGATTGCGGAGCGGATCGTAGTAACTCCCATATTCCACATGCTTCGGTTTCTTTGTAGTCTGCTTGTATTTATGTATGCTGAGCGAGAGGGAGAGGGATTCGAGTTGAGTCAGTCTTCAAAACATGATTTCATAGGCAGATGAATGTGGAATTATTATTATTATTATACGAGTACAAGCAGCTACTACCTACATAATAGCAGTAGCGAGTATGGCCGGAATGCCTTTGAATTTAATTCTCAGAGCCTTCCGGGAGAGATACCATGCGGGTTTGATAATATTTCCACATCCAGGCATTCACTAGATAAGAATTACAATAATATTCATGCATTGTTAAAATATTTAAACATATATTTTGAAAATCTAAAACAAGTCTACAAAATTACAATTTTATAAAACTGCGACAAAAAAAACCAAATCGCAAAAATCAGGAATATGCAAATTTCACCAAGTTTTTTGGAGCATCAAAGTTGTGAATCTGCTTTTGGCTCAATGAATTTGTCAAACCCGATAGATATATCCATACTACTTTCTCTAGGATTCTCAGAACCTCTACAAGGTAGCTTGTAACCGCCTTTCCAATCCTCAGAATTCTGGGAACAAAGTTTTTCTTTCCGATTTACTTTCTCCAAAGAATGGGAAATGAAAGGCGAATAATCGGGCCGTAGTCATCCATTGTTGTTGTAGCTTGTAACATTTCATTCATTCCGAAAGCTACTCAATTCGAGTGGAATATTTTCGAGGTTTTTCCCAATGTAGCCTCCCGATACATAAACATTTTTTCCCCGTTTCTCCTCACGCAGAAATAACGAATTCCCCCGTGTAGCATATGACTTTTGCACGGATATGCTTTTGTACCAGTACATCTTGTCAAATTTTGGTTCCACAAGGCAGTAGTACAGTATTTAAGATTGTAAGTGTGTCAGACTAACGGGGGACACGTACTCCCCATTATGGGCGGGTGACAGGTGGGCGAGGTCACGTCCCCCAATTCAGAAACATGGATGTGCAGGATTCAAATCCCCACTTGGAAGTAAATGGATTTCAAAAAAGAAGCCAGACCCAAATCCTAGTGCTTCTTTGGGTCAGCAGATTGGGTGGATCATCTTTTAGCATAGGATATGTAAATATCGGCCATATATAACTCCCCATTTTATGCAAACCCACTCATCCAATATTTATTTATTCGAGTCATAAACTAAGGGAGTTACGATCCCCCAACACGTGTTTGTTCTCTGTGTATTGTTTGTTCCTGTTTTTGTACAAAATACAAAATACAAATCAATTCGTAAAATAAATGTTTACTTGCTCTTCAAATACTCCAAGCTGAGAGCCCCTTGTTGTAAGTGATTGCACATTTCAATACATATGAAAGCCCACGTAAAATAGTATGTACAATACACAGGTGCAAGCATTTATACAAATACTATACACGACACAATGAAATAAAGTCGTCAAATTGATTGAGTAGCGGGGGTGGACAATCCATTTTGTTCAAGGGAACTCGTAGATGAATCAAATACACTTTCGAGCATGCCTTGGAGTGAATAATTGAGCTGATGGGATTCCATCGGACCCTTTGTAAAAAAGGACTATACCTAGTACAAGTAATCTCCTGGATCTCCTGGATCGAAGGGAATTGCAGGAGGATTTATCGGGCTCCATCAAATCTTATCGGGCTCCGGAAGAATGAGCAGTTTCGCCTTAAGACTAAGCGCTAGAGACAGTCGGATGAAAGATGTTAAATATTTAGCGGGGGAAAGAGAATTATTTTGCGATTGATCGGATATCATCGGATTTGCTCCAATTCCCATTTCCCTGGCCATTTCCCCCTTCTTTCTTCAAAGAGTCGATTCAGTACACTCCCTCCCAAATTAAATCGAAGAAAGCCCCCTTTTTTGTGTATTTGAAAGTTGAGGCTGTGGAAGTGCAAATGCAGAGATTAATAATTCATCCGCCTCAAACTCCTCCAGACCTATGCATATTTAAATGGCAAAATTCACTTTCCCTCCTTGAGTAAATATTAAATTGACTTTCGGTGTTCGTGTCAAACGGGTAGGAAATTCAGAGATAATGAGATTGGCATATTCGCGGGATCAACAGGGTGACAATTTGGCCGTAGACTTCCGTATACGAGTATGCTTTTTGATGTTCCACCTTTCGAATTTAGTAATTGGGTCGAATCAAACCACTGTACCGAACCTATTGAGTTGAGGGTTCTTGAGAATTTAATTAGAGTTTCATCGGTGCTAATGCAATCTTCATATTAGTTTCGCCTAAGCTATCTATTTGGAATACCCTATATTATAGACATATACAGATACATTTTAGGATATATCCGTAGAATATGCACGATACTATGTATCTTTGAAATTTTGGGGAATTCAGGAAATCGATAGGGAAATTGCTTTGTCGGCAAAGTTAAAAGGGAAAAAGTGTACATGTTTTATATATGGAAAGAGGAGTGAAAAAAGGCGGAATTTGTTGAGAAGTTGTATTGAGAAATGGTCACGTTCGCTCCCTCACTTTCTCCTTCCAGGCCCCCAAAAAAGTCAAGCTAAAGCTTCTAGACGAAGAAAAGGATTAATTTAATAGATGGATTAATTGTGAGTTGAGAATCATTTCAAAGTCCAGGAATTTAAAGAGTTCAAGGGGAATTTCCATTAAATTAATTCGCTTTCCTTGTCGGGGGGCTTTGGTTTTCAAATTAGGTTTAAAGGAGGCGAGAGATGAGAGGGTGAAGAGTAGTATTTGCTTTCTTAAACGAAGAATAAAGATCAGGTTCAATCATGCATGAATCCAGAGGGATTTTCAAGTTTTTAACCGACTCCAAATCTCCCACTGAAATCTATGCATATATTTTCAGGCATGCAGGCTCGAGCCTGATCCTGAGAGCAATTGGAGCGTGTATTTAGTTCTGCACATCTTAGAAAGCATCTTTGCTGTATTTATTCGGAGTCGTAATAGGCCTAGCTCCAATTAGGGGGTGTTTCTAAACTTCTTCTTCTGCTTCCCCAAAATCCCAAAGTTTGCTCTTTGGATGCAAACCTGCTCAATAATTGAGATCTTCTTCCTCCACTTGGCCCATTAGTTTGCGACTTTGACAGTTTAATAAAAGTAATTAGCGGAGGCAGTAGAAGAAAGCATCTTCCGGAAACAACTAGTTATGTAGTAGTTGGTATTAGTAAGCACACCTACTTAGAAAAGATTTTTTCTCCTAAATTTAAGATAAGTTGCACCACTTTCCCCTATTTTAAAGTTTGGGGCACAAAACACCCTTAAAACTTTATTTTTCCATGAAATAATTCAACTTTGCAAAAAATGTCTACGCACTTTCTCAAAAATTTCCCTTGAATCGAGTGAATGGGGAATTCACAGGATTCACAATAATTCACTTTTCTGCACGGCCGACGGCCTCCCTAACAAGTTTAAACCATTGCCAATCCGGATTTTTATGTGAAAAGTTTCTGAGAATCGCTCTGAGCAATACACCCGGGACGATAGATCATTCCAAATAAAAGCCATATGTACATATGAGTCGTAATAATATGGGCTGGATATACACTTTAATTAAGAGGTGTATACAATATGATACTCTCTGGAAAGGTGTAAAGAAAAAAACAAATAAGGCTTCGAAAAACCAGCTCCTTAATGGGCTTCCTGAAAGAATAGGAGTCTCAATGTAATGAGGAACATTGTTTTCTTCCATTTGCCATTTGTATTCTCAGACTCGAGTTGGACTCGAAGTAAGTAGAGTCGGTAGTTAAAGTCGAGGCGGAGGATTTCCCATTTATTTGCAATCCATGTGAATGCCGATCGGGAATTGAATGGGTGGAGGGAAACGATCAGTCCTAGAACTAATGCCATCACAAAAGGGCCATCTCAGGGACATTCTCACAGAATTGCTGTGAATTTCCAGGTGCGGATACATTAGTTCATTCCTTTTAAATAAGAGAAAGATCGCGACGGGGGACGCTTTTTTCACCAGAGTACAGGCCTACATATCTATAAGCTTAAAGTAGGCATTCGGAAATTACATAGGCTTATATAGGTAAGTTTAAGAAATGAGGTCTAATAAATGAATAGATGGAAGGTGAAGAAAGAGGTCAGCGGGAGCAATTGCAAATGGAACCTTTTTAGAAAGGAAAAAAATGTACAATGAAATGTTTTTGAAAATATTTATTTTTTGTATTTTATTTTTAGCTTGAATATTTTCCTAAATATCGTAGAATCGTACACTTGCATACAGTTTATATGAGTATCGCATATGGAGATGTGTAAATTTTTGAGCAAACATATAAATCTTGCTAGAGTCTTGCACCAAATAAAAGCTGGCGATTCAGCAACTGACTCTCAAGGTTAGCCTTTTTTGGAGAATTTACAAAAATTCGGGTTTAAATGTTCTTTTCACGCCAAAAGTGCATTCGCCCACACACCAGGGTCGTATAAATGCTGATTTTATGATCTGGATTTCATCGGACGAAGGTCTAGTACTTGGAGAGGGTTTGAGTAAAGATCCCCCCACTTAAGAGAAAGGGATCCTCCGATCTACAAGAAGAAGAGAAAAAGTGGGAGGAGTATACGGGATATCTTGGAGAAGAAAGAAAAGAATGAAAGTGAAAGTTTTATGGGGCTAGAGAAATGAAATAAAACTTGGTACTTCTATAAGCTCACGAGAACTTTGTAAGTACATATTGCATGGGAAGAAGATCCTACGATTAGAGCCCATTATCATACATTATTCGGGTTCATCTCCGGGCTCAAATTTCCCTGAAAAACTTCAATATGTAAAAAAAGGATGGTTTGAATTGAAATGTACACCTTTTATGGTGGGGGAGGTTTGAAATGGATTATGTATGAGATGGAATCGAATGCAATAAAAGGGAAATATTGAATGGCCTTTAAATAGATGCCAATATTCCCGTGTGTAGGATATCTATCGTAAAATTATTCAGAAATATGATCATTTAAGTTAGGTATTCAATGTTTAAAGGCCAATGGCTCATAAACCCCTTTGAAATCCTGGATGAAATATTGAAATTTAAATAAAACTTTTTAAAATAAACCAAATCCCATATATTAGTATTTCCGGATTAGGGATGGGAATAAATCCACAATTGAATTAAAGGCGAAATCCTGAAATCCTTTAACAAAATTTGAAAGAAGATTCAATCTTCAGCTCACTCCCCCGCTGCGTTTGTTATTTGGTTGACCGCAAGATGTGACCGCAAAAGCGGCGAGAATCCTCGGAAAAATGCACCAAACCAAGCTGACCCCAAAACCCTGATTTTATAAATGTGGAATTTCTGGATGGGAGTGCAAAGTTCCTAATTTCCTACCCTGCACCAGATCCTCCAGGATGAAATTTAATTAAGGGATGGATTAACACAGTGAAAGTTCCCTTTAATGCCCACTGATTTATTCTCCTTGCACTATTTAATGCGCCCCAACATACACATTTAGGAGAAAAGTTTCCCAATTTGACCTGCATTAATTATTTGGGCAAAACTCCCGTCCGCCGACCGAGGATAACATTGTGATAATTTTGTATTTTGTTATTAAAAGGCTTGCTTGGGGCCCGCATTTAAAAAGCACTTTGGCCCGCAGCTCGAGATATTGTATTAAAAAGAACGTGAATTCAATGCAATTTTATAAAAGTGAAATTTCTCATTTGAGAGCATTTATAAATTGCAATCATTCTAGCCAAAGTCAATGCCCCGGCCCTTTTCAAAGGGGAGTTTTTAAGAGCTTTTAGAACTTTACCCCAAGGGCTCCTTCATCTACATATGCTTAGCATATTAAATGTGAATTTTTATCAAGGTTTTTCTTTGCAAAATTTGATATAAAATTCTTTATATACCGTGTATTATGTACGATATACTAGTATTATCTGGTGAAAGGCCGAGCTTCAAGTGCTAAATTTGATCTCGGCCGAGAAGGATAATTAAATCAAGTTTAGTGGGCAATAAACGACAGGCGAAGAAAGTCAATTTGTATTAAATCTCTTACGCCTTCGAGAGTCCTAATAGGGTTTTTCACATCTCTTCCACAGATATTACATTCAAGTTACAATATTCTATGCAGCCTTTGGCTTATACGAGTATTTCTTTACATGGGATCTTTTAGCAATCAGATTCTCATTGGCTTTGAGCGAGGAAAAAATGACTACCCCGCTCTGAATATTAATATTAGATATTAAAATTGGAGAAATGAGGATCTGACGGATCACACACTTCATCACTCTTCAATATTACTTCGTATCGCTTTCATTTGTCAAGATGGGCCGTTCAATATAATATCTGGATGAAGCACTTTCCTAAAATTGGCTCGGAAATCGGAATAGCCCATATTTTTCTCGAGCTGTTAATAATCGGGAGGAAAAGATTACTTTCTTTCTTTTCTTTCTTCGAAGAACTACTTCTCCAAATGTATGAATATAGGGGTCAGCGAAGTCATTTCAAGTCCGGAATCTCCCGAGACCCCCTTGGACTTGGATTAGATGACACTTACTGTCATTACAAAAGTGCGGCTGGAGCGAATTCCATAAAAATCTCGCTTGCCCAAGCACTTCTAAACAAATTATGACCCGTGGACAGGTCCCGATTACTTTCTCCAAGCTCGATTTTGGCCATCAATTCAGGTGCCCCCGAGTGTTTGAATCCAACTAAATATGAATGACTTTATAAGGGATGAGTCCGATCTATTTTAGAGATGGATATAAAGTTTTTAGCACTAGAAATTCGATACAGGAGGTTTTAATATTAAACTCCAAATATTTACAAACGGGGGGACATTGAAAAATGAAGCGTGGGGGTTTTTTCTTACTTTGGGAATTCTTTATCGATTTGTAATTCGAGTGCGTATCGTCCTTATCTTGTTTTAAGATAGCTGGAAGAAAGTCGACTTTTCTCATAAAATATTGATGGCCGTTTCCAGCTTCAGTGTTTCTCAGTCTCTCATAAAAAGGTTAATTTGTCTTTCCAGGGTTCGCATTATAAACTTGGCTCGGGTTAAATTGGTCCTTTTATTATTCATAAATATGCCAAATTATGGTTTGTACTGGGATAGAAGGAATTCAACATTGATTATTGACCAATTAGTTCAATTTAGGTAAATATTATTTTCTTTTTCAAGGGTTTTTTCAAATGGCATCTTCAATTTATGTTTTCTTCCTAAACTATGATAATACCTGTACATACGATAGTAGGTACTCTTCCTTCTTCTTAATCTGCAATATCCATGCAAATAGTCATCATTTCGGGCTGGCTTTGGCTCGAGGGCGAGGCTCTCGTTTGGAACACGGATTCGCTCTAGGAAATGAATTCAGGTCGGATGTGTGTCAATATTTGGCACTCAAAACTCCAATTTCCATTCGAATTCACCCAATGTTTTCAATTCTTTTTTCATCCCAGTTCCAATAAATTTTTTAGGCCATGAATTTTATTTCTGGATTCTGAAATATTTTTTATATCGTACCTATAGTATTGTGTACAATATGCATATGTTGTATTGCATTCATAAATATTAAATATAGGTTTTAATGCTAAAATAAAAATATTAAAAATGGATTGACGAGCTAATTTTTCACCGGATTTAGAGTTTTTCCTTTGGGATATATCTTACCTATAGCTTTAACGATACGAATATTCAAAAGCCCAAAAGGATACATTGATCATATCAATTCTAGGCAAAAAAACATTGAGTTAGTGTTTTCAAAAGCACTTCATATTTCTTATTTGAAAGGCTCATGCAAATATACTACATGGAAAAAAGATCCCCATCTAAAGGCATTATAGAGAATTTGAATTGAACTCCTTGAGACACATATCTGTCCTCGATATAAATCGATTTTGAATATCATCCGCTCCTCATTCTCCCTTTGAATCCTAATATAAAGCCAACTCCTCAAGGACCCCGGTTCTGAGAACCTAATTAGTACTAGTATTAGATACTTTGTATAAGGTTCCCAAATTCCTTTAAAGTTTCCCAGCTTTATGGATATCGACGCAAATTTCAAAGACCTAGATATAATTTGATATACGTATGTAGCTACTACGAGCAATGTATTCAAAATTTCAAATATGACAAAAAAAAATCCAAAAGAAAAACTTGAAATTTAAAACTCAAGTCAAACTCAAACTTTTGTGTTTCGAGAGTTCAGGTCGCATTATCCGGTGTGTATCTCCCATGAATCACTTACGGCCCCTGATACATATATATCCTCTTTGCAAATCTCTTTATCCTTTATCTTGAAATCCTCCTCCTCAACTTTTACTTTGCAATTTTACACTTACTTTTAAACTCCCCATCTTAAATCCCTAACAATTTTGAGTCTACTTGTCGCCCTCCTCCACCAGATTAGCCCCCTCGATCTTGTCTAGCAGGTTTAGACTCTAAACTTAAAGGACCATCTTCTTTGCACCTCCTAATCCCCTCATACTTTCAGATCCTTTCAGTCTATCCAACCGTACGGTCCCTGTGAATCATAATTTGGAGCTCGGACAAACATTTATTTACTACTTCAACTTTCTCCACCCATCTTAATTTGCTACATGTACTTTGTATCTATCAGTAGTATGTGCATCTTATATAGGAATATTTAGCGCAATTTTGCAAAATTACATTTCCTCTAAAAAAGAATTTCGCACTTACCTTTGTTTTTTAAATCTCTCGGGATATAATCACAGGTGAGATAGATAGAGAGAAAGGAGGGAATCTCATTCTCCGGAGCCGTAATTTATGACCAGAGTATGTATTGAGGTCAAACAGCAGCAGGGATTCCCGTAGCCGGAGCTCAAATCAAGCCAATCCCAAGAGAAATCCCACTCTCTCGAAAATTTAATACCCGGGACTTTATACAATAGATTATAGAAGTAATACTGTGACCGCGAAACACCTACCCTATAGAGTTGACACTTTTAGGGATTCCCGGAGCCGGAGCTCAAATCAAGCCAATCCCAAGAGAAATCCCACTCTCTCGAAAATTTAATACCCGGGACTTTATACAATAGATTATAGAAGTAATACTGTGACCGCGAAACACCTACCTTAGAGTTGACACTTTTCAGATTAATTTCCTCGGAATTTAACGAATGTCTTTTTTGTTCTTTCCAGGAGCAGCAGGATCCCTAGGACGGGAGGGTACATTTGGAGGACGTAAATATCAAATCTCCTCACAATTTCATTGGGACCAGCCCTTTGCCCGACCCTATTTTGAAAATTCTACAAAACGGGAAGTTACTACAACCCTTGGCCAAGCTGCGTACCTCCATTGTAAAGTGAGGAATCTCGGTGATCGAGCNCCTTTGCCCGACCCTATTTTGAAAATTCTACAAAACGGGAAGTTACTACAACCCTTGGCCAAGCTGCGTACCTCCATTGTAAAGTGAGGAATCTCGGTGATCGAGCGGTAAGAATTTTTTTTGAATCAAAATCTTGAATTAGAATTTTAGACAATGTCCTCTGGATCGGATGTGATTTTGGAATTGGGGAGGAATTGGGCCGTGAGGTCTAATATAATCGTAGAGTTATCGCGGGGCGGATTTAGCGGCGGGAATGCGATTTTTATTCCAACCAACTTGCCCTCGCTCGTCTTATCTCGCAATAAAATTTCATGTGAACATAACCATTCGAGTACAGTACTCTTATAGGGCTCTTTGAAATGTGAATACAATTTATATCACTATCCTACAATTGACAAAACTTTACACATTTGTAAGAATATCGCGAGAATTGAAATTCATCCCATGTTAAACGAGTTTTAGGGTGAATTTAGATCTTATATATAATCTCATAAGATCATTTTAGACGAGTGTGAAAAATTGCAAAACTCTCCGAAATATGATATTTTTATAATATAGTAAACCGTCAAAGTGCAATGAAAGTAACATAATCAAATTAAAAGGATAAATAGCCTGAATTTGAGCTAGATTAACATGCAAGTATACATAATAAGTATTATTCAAAATCCTCACAAGTAGGCATCTTATATTCAATTCTTGTTGAAATGGCGAAAAATACACCCACATTTTGCAACTCATTTAATTCGCAAAAAGGTAATCTGTGCTCTGACAATGCTCATCCATTACACCCTATGGGCAATGTGCATTTGTTATATGAATACGAGCTTTAGAGTTCCGGGAAGACAGCGGACTTATGCTCTGAAATTCGAGTTAAATTGAGAATTTAAGAAGATTATTCACTTTATTATTTAGATATAGGGTCTTTTAGCTAGCTGGAGAAAGGAGCCCAAAGTATAGATGAGCTCTTGCACAGTGTAATTACGCTCCTCCCGGAAGGCTCGGAGGACTTGTAATTAATTTAATAAAATTTTAAGCGCCTTAATTCTCCTCGTCCCCCTACTTTTACTATACTTGTCACTAGAACCGTCGAGGAATCGATTTAAAAAAAGACTTACGCATTTTAATTTGCTAAAACTATTTTTAGCCAACGGCCCACAGGGATTGCATTCAGTCTTTTCATGTTTTTTAAATTCATGTTTAAAAAATTTTAATGAAGGCGAAATAAAAAAACCAAAGGTGTTTCCTTTGAGAGGATAATTTCAGAATGCTAAAGAGAAAGTAAATTTTGCACAGATTTCCCCTGTAATTTGCCATGTGCTCAAAAGGCTCTGTAATTTGCTAATGCTCAAGGGGGCAAAATGTAGAAGATTTTAACTTAAGAGCTCTCGAGTCTCCACCCATCTACTAGATATGTAGCTTTTTTCCGGGACGGAAATAAATGGGAGAGAAACGAATAAATCTCTGCACATGTACCATCCCCTTGAAGAAAAATTATACGAATACTCTAGGATTAAAAATAGCTTTTGTGGAGTGTTGAACCAACCTTGAGATTGAGATTTTTTTAAAACCCTCAAATAAATCTTTTCAAACAAAATTTTAGCAAAATCACCGCAATTCTTAAGAATATTTTCATTTTGCATTTACAAAAAAATAGTGCAATTTTTTGGTAATTCAAGTTTTAATCCCCTAATAACTAACAATTAGGCATTTCATTTTTTAGAGCAAAAAAATATACCAGGTTTAAATGGGGTTTTTGGGTTTTTGGTAAAGGATAAAATAAAAGTAATGTCCCACTCAAATGGAAAGTCACTTTGCAATAAAGTTATAATTTAAGGGTGGAAGCACTTAGCAGAAGTAGGTAGCTGTACCTACCTACAACGGTGAATGCTTACGAGAAATAAAAATGTGTAATACAAGTAATAGCAAAATAGAGGAATGATTTTGATGTGAATAAATTGGGATTTCAAGTCAGGAGGAAGAAATCGGAAAAATTCCCGGCAGATTTCTACGAAATCTCCGGTCCATCCATCATCCCCCGAAAACTCGGTAGACACACTCTCAATGAATCTCTCTCGTGCTCCAGTTTACAGGAAAAAATCGAAGGATTTTTGCATCCCATCGTAATTTCTCTTCATATGATCCCCATACCCCCCAAAAAATAGGGGATTGTTCTCACAAATTTTTAAAGTCCTAGGGGTTTTTGCAAAAAAAAACTTTCTCCCAAAACTTGGACCATTTTAGTATTATTCCCAAAAGCAATTTCTACGATATTACTCGAATTCTAAAAAAAGGAAAAAAAAGTTTCGGATTTGAATGAATAATTAAAGGGTTGCAATTGAGGCGAGTGGGGAATTCCAAATCCCACTTCCTAGAATTGTAAATTTGAAAATAATTTCCATATAATTGCTACATAATTCAATCACGCACCACCCACCCCTCCCCAAATCCCGTCTAATTTGTTTGTGAACAGAATGATAATTAAAAATGTCGGACCATAAATAAATCTCACTCAATTTGTATTCTATTTATACTTCACGAATATAAATCACTGATTAAATCTTTACGAAGATAAAAAATCCTTGAAAAAATTCAAAGAATTAAATGCCCCTGCTTGTTTTTATTGCATTCAGAGAAATGCGTGGGGGGAGAATTTGTATAAGTATTTGAGAATTGTCCAAAAAAGATCTTCAAAATATTCAAGTTTATTCAAAGCATTTTGTTTGAAAAGCGAGAAGCTTATTTCTGATTTGATTTGCACCCTCTCAAAAGTCAAAATCTGTAAATTCACTTCCCTTCAAGTTCCGTCGCTCAGTTCCGGGTAATCCAATCTCCGAGAGCTAGATCTAAAGCTATCCTCTTTCAAAAGAAATATCAAAATGTTTCTTTGAATATCTGTATGATATTTGAGAGTTATTCGTCAGTTTCTTTATAAAGTACCCTTAATTGAATCAGGGGAATTTGAGTAGGAAAAGTTTGAATGTTTCCTATTTCTAAAAAATTGAATAAACTTTAATTTTGTCTTTTATAAATTCCAGGTAAGCTGGATCCGAAAGCGGGATCTTCATATAATTTCCGTCAATGTATTGACATATTCGAGTGATCAGAGATATCAGTCGCTGCACTCGGACGGGACTGATGAATGGACATTAAAGGTAAGTTTTTTATTATATCAGCATATTTAGGATTTTTTATTAATTAATACATAACATTAATTTCTAGATTTCAAGTGCACAGCTCCGAGATGAGGGCATGTAAGTTTATCTAGATTAATTTATGGAGTGATTTATTTATCTAAATTGAAATATATTATAATAAAATATCTTTAAATTTGCAGTTATGAGTGCCAGGTAGATAGTATTTCAATAATATATCATTAAAATTAATGAAAGCAGATCTGTAAACAAGATTTTCATATACAGGTCAGCACTGAGCCAAAAATAAGCATGGCTTTTAAGGTAAATTACATTCATTAACCCATATATACGAATCTTAAGATTAACTTCAGTTTTGAGTTTTGACTAATGAGATTAAAACTTTGCTTTCCAGCTCAACGTCGTCAGTAAGTCTTAAATAATTATTCAAAGTTTTTAGAGTTAATTTGGATAGTGAAATTCCGACTTCTCTTACATATATTTGTACAATTTAAAAATTCTCTTGAATTTCCCATCGATTATTTACTTTGCGAGATTCAGTAGGATATACGATAACTTGGGATCTTGAATATATTTTGATATTGAGGGATCAGGGATCAGCTATTTATTTCCTGATCCAGCAATCCATTTCATTTTGGCAATTCCCAAACCACAGGCCTAT
>JAAZTK010000543.1:0-19560 GCA_036507255.1 Megalothorax incertus
TTAGTCAATTATGTCAATTAATTAGCTGCAAGTTGTCCAAAATTTTTGACGAAGAATTGGCCAAATGAAAGATTTTGAATTTTACGCACCATTTAAATCCCCTATCCCCTCAAGTTGTTTACATGTAAAATTAAACGGTTTTGGGCTTGAAGTTTCAATTAATTGCCTAATTAAATCATTATCAATTAAATTACATTAGTCAATTAATTAACAAACTAATTAAAAGCCCTTTGGTGTATATAATGTCAATGGTATTTGTATATTAGGCTTAGGGAATTCAGCTTTAGGATGGTCCGAATTCGATCCTTAGGTTTGCAACTCGGATGAAAAGTACTTTGCTTAATTAAAATCTAATTAATTTAATTATGGCATGTATTTCATTTATCTTTAGGTCTTTATGAGCATTTTGATGAAATACATGTAGGGATTGATTGAATAATTCAGTCCATATTTAATAAATACAAAAAAATGAGTGTAAAATGAATAAGCAGGGACCCTGCTGCAGGGTCAATAGAGGTTAAAAAATCAAGTCTTGAGGCTGCTCGAGTTGTACAGGAATTACAAGTGCATTGTAAATATCGGTATTGATCCTAAAAAAACGTTTTAACTTCCTTACAAACCTTAAACCTTTCCTTAAACCTTCAAACCGATTGTACAATGCACAATATTAGTATTACTACTCCCATAAGCTTATATATTGGAAAAACACGAGTATTTTGGTATATACGATAATAGTAGTACTCGGCCTATGATCTGGAGGGCCGTGTGGCCGTCATTTACATATTGTGCGGTTATCTCTTAATTAAGGGAGCTCCGACCTTGTCAGTTCAGAGCCCTTTTTACCTATAAATATGTACCTATGTATTAGTAGTATTACAATATATGCCTAGGATATAGTATTAAATATAAGCTTAAAAATTGTACAAATCAAATCGGGATTACTTCTCTCCAGTCTCTCCCATTTATCATCGAATCATAACTCTATTTCCGACATTTATCTACAAAAAAGTGCACATTTCGAGTATTTTGAACCTACTTTTCCATCAAAAAATCCTTTATTTCACTCGCCCTGTCCTCGTATAATTGACTCGCATTTTGGATTCATTTTGGGAGTAAATTTTGTCAAGATTTGAGTGGATTTTGAGCAAATTTGAATGCATTTGGAGTGAATTTTTGTGAATAATTTAGGAGATTAAAAGAAGACATTTCCATCCCTGTGTCAAAAATTGAATTTGGAAACATTTTGAATTGATTTTGAGTGATTTTTGCGTGAAATTGTGATTTTTGGGCCTAATTTTCTACCTGATATACTCATATAAAGGTCATTATAATCTCCATTAATTCATATTTGATATATAATATTCTATATTAGGCCTATAATGAACTCTACAAGTTATAATAGAGTATTTATCAAAATAACCCCAGAATCCCCACCTAAAACGGTTAAAACCCCCCGAAATTTCATTTTGAGCTCTAATAAACCTCATTTTGGCACATTTTTTAAAGCAAAAATGCATAATTTCAAATTTAAACCATAATAGATGCAGAATTTGGGTGTAAATGGCTCAAAAAAGTACAAAATTCGGCAAAAATCTTTGAATTTTTTAAATTTTTTGACATTTTTTTGCCAAAAACTTGAAAAATATGCCTAAAATATGCTTTAAAAACTAATTTTGAGTAATTGTGGTCGTTTAAGATCATTAAAATTCGGTTATTTTGTCATTTTTGGTTGAATTTGGATGATTTTGAGGTCAAAAATGGATTTTTTTAAAAGCTATAATCTATTTAGTTAAGAGTTTTATCTATGTGTATATATTACCAAACTCCTCCTACACTGAACCTCGAAAATTCATGAAAATGGACCCCCAAAACGCTATGTTCACATGGGTTAAATGCCCCCAAAAGTTGACCTTCCGATTGACCTGGCCCATGTCATGGTCAAAAATAGTCCAAAAAATCCGAATAAAATACTCTGGGGTACTTTTCGTCGAGGGCTTTCGAATGTCACCCCAAAAGTTCAATTTCTTGACCTCTACGGTGTTATCCGAAGGGATTTGGGAGCGGATTTTAGCTCCACTGGATCAATTCTTGGACCTTTGTTCCATGTGAAAGTATATGATTCAAAAGCCCTTGACCCAGGGTGGGATTTAGTCTAATTAAAGCCCCAGCCGGAAGGGATCCGGGCTTGACCCACTAGTGCCTATGTATTATAGTAGTACTAGTTTAAATGCCCGTGCATATTTGAATAAAATGAATTTGTTTTGAATTTAGATGGCCCAGGTTCGCTTCACCATTCAGCCCCAGGTAAATTATACCTATAGAACTGTGACATTTGATACTCCAAGGCTCGGGAAGAGAACTGTCCTCAAGGGGGTCGGAGGTCAAGGTCTCCCTACAGTTGTGGTAAGTCCAAACCTACCTACTTGTATATCCTATGGGCCAAGTATCCTTGAATTCTTAGGTTGCGACATTCCCAATGCACCCAAAATTAAGTACAATTTTTCAAAGTCAATTTAGAGACTTAAAAACAATCATTTTTCATTTTTCCAAGTATCATAGAATGTGAGGTTGCCCAATGCTAAATCCCACCAAAATTTCGGTCAAAATATCAATTTTTCGGGTAAAATTCAAAGAAATTTGAAATTTTTCCTGTGTAAAATCCAATATTGCCCGGTAAATTTATGGGAATTTAACCGATCGGGCCAGATATTGTTCAGGCCGTGGTTTTGAATTATTTCAAAAATAAATATGAGCATTGGGCAACCTTAAAATAAGGCAATAACTTTTTACTCTTTAACGATAATTTTTTAAACGTGTTTATGATTTATTATCTTGTTATTTAACATTAAGACATGAGATTGTAGTAGATAAGAAGATAAGAATAGTATAGTATACAAAAAAGGATTACAAAATAGCTTCAGATGCAAAAATAAATGAGGAAATAGAGGTAAGCCGGGTTATCAAAGAGTATCACATTGGGGAAGTGTTCCCATTGTAGAGACGGCATTTCCTCTCTGGATTTCAATTGAAATTGCTTGACACAGGTAGAGTCTTGAATGGGGTTCAAATGTAGTCGCTTTAAGGAGATGGCCGATTTTATGAATGAGTTTCTTGCCTTCTTTTCCCCACCCCCCAAGAGTTTCAAACCCCAAAGGTACGAAACAGTAACGATCCTCCAGATCCTCGTACTTTCGATGTTTATTAGCTTCTGCCAACTCGGCCGCTGCTCCAGTAGTCACAGAAGTCTTGTCAATATAGGATCGAGCAACAGTGTCGACTACAGTGCTATCGAATAATAGAGCCTTTCCCTTCTCCCAAGTTGTTAATGTCATTCCGTCGGGGCGTCCACCGTCAGATCTGCTTAGACCCCTGGGTTCCGTTGTAGCTGGGAATCCAGCTGAAGTACATGCTCTAGCGAGAATTTTGTTATTGTTATCATGTCGGGAACGGCGTCCTTTGCTGAATTGACATGATAATCCGTGTAGTACTCGTTCACATACCTCCGCATTGCAGGGGCGCTTATCAGGATCGTTCTTGGAGTAAGCAGCACAATTATGTCTTAGGCCAACATTTGCTCCAAGTCGATGTCCAGCAGCAATCTTGACAGTGAAATTATCTAACCGGTTCCCATATGATGCACAAGGGAGAGCCCCTAGCCAATAGCTAGCATCCTTTGTGGCAGCTCCTCTGATCCTCGCAAGCTCCGTTTTGTCATCATTGAAAAAATCTAGAATATATTTGAATTCTTTTTCAACAATGGGTTCAAACCAAGCTTTTTGATTGAAAGAAGCAGCGTCTTAAGAATTTCCAAATTGGTGAGATTATTCCATTGGGAGAATGCCTCATCTTTCGATAAATCTTTGGAGTTGTAAACTTCTGGGGGTAGAAGGAACTCAATGAGTATAGTTGATGCACACAATGAAGAGCAATACGCCGGGAGTGCAACTTCGGAGCACTTTAAAATCCCTAATCCTCCGGAAGAGATAGGTATGCTAGGATAGCTTGACGGTGAGAAAGTTGAGTGAGCTGTAGATTAAGGGTTCTTCAAGAGCTAGCTTCATTTCATTATCAAATTCAATGAGTGTATCATGGCATTTGTAAGCTGGAGAGGTCCTGAGTAAGGTTTGGCAATCCCAGACAGTGTTGAATCAAATTAAAGGCTGGGTGAGCATCCAGATCATCTAAACGGTCGAGCATTAATTTAAGGGACTGAAGCTTCTTCTCTAGGGCTGCTGGAAGGCCTTCGGGAGTTATAGGTGAACCGAGTAGTTCGAAAGTTTCTGGAGTAAGGAAAGTCATTCCGGGTTCAGTTGAATTAATTGATTCGAGTTCCTCCTCCGTGGGTTCTCCATTGATGAATATTAATTCGCATTTGGAGAGATTGGACTCAACACCCAATTTTTCAGAAGCTGCTTGAATTCGAGCAATGTCTGCTAGGACAGTCTCAAGATCTCCACCAAGGGTAGGTATCATCCAGGTACCAAATATTGAGCTCCGATTGGAGGGATATTGTAAGTGATCTGATAGCAAGCGAAAAGAGGAATGAAAAAGCTGGGCTACCTTGTTGGACACCCTTTTTTGATTTAATTACATAGTCCCCACAAAGTAAAGAGGATGGTACGGCGTAGCTTTGAAGGAGCATTGGAATTAGCTCAGGAAAATGCTCTTTGACTTCTTGGAGAAGGATGTCCCGCTCGACGCAGTTAAATGAATTTTTAAAGTCTAGCTTAGCGATGACTTTGACAGAGGAGTGAGGATGATTGTAGTAGCGTCGAACCGCATGTATTGCCGCCTCATCTCCGTGAGGAATCCCAAATCTAAGTGGTTGAGGCATTAGAAGATCTGTCATTTTGGCTCGTACTCGCTTGAAGATAATCTTTTCCAAAATCCTCCTGAAAGAATTCTGAATACTGCAATTGGGCGATAACCTCCTCCTTTCTTTTTGAGACATACAAGCTTTGCACCGTAGATAATATGAAACATTTCTTCTGGCACTTCTCCCCTGAGGAACTTGTCAAGGAGCTTTTGTAAAGATCTCACTAGATTTTCTCCGTGGACGCCATTTTTGAGTGAAACCAACTCTTTGAGAACATCGGGTCTTATGCCATCTAATCTGGCAGCTTTTCCAGGAGCAAAGCTGAAAATGGCGTTAATAACCTCTTCGGAAGTTATTCCCTGGATATCCTCGGGGTTTGGCATTGGGAGTAGATCAATTAAATCAATTGGACGTGGACGTCCTGGATCCTTCTGGAGAAGGATGCTTTGATAGAAGTACTTTGTGTATTTCTTTTGAAGGAGGAGCGAAAGTGTCTTCTGAACTTAAAAGTCTCAATGCACCTTTACGATCACCGGCTGAAACCTTTGCGTCGACTGCCTTTGAGATTGAGAATTCCGGCCTTTTACTCTTCACATTTTTCGGCTCAACTGGGTGCTTTAAGCTTTCCTTGATGAGTGACGTAAGGTTTCCACTTTGTGTTCTTTTGGTCTTATCAGGGAGTGGAAGGCATCTAAATTGAAAGATGACGAGGTTCTCCCAATCAGCTAATTCAGCATTAGGGGCACAGCACTTATTGATTGCTTTAGTCATTTCATCAGCGGGTATTTTACGAGCTACATTAGGTACGTGTGCCACGGTGGGGATTGATTAATTGTACTTTTTCAATTTGTCAAGTATTGGCATAGGAGGTGCTTGCAGAGGCTGAGATGAGGGGAAAATTCTTTGGCGTCGTTGTCCGCTTCTAGTTTAAACACCTTGAGATGTAGACGGGGGAGTAGATGTTACTGGAACTGGGGCGCAATTAGAACATTTCCATATTCTCTCAAAGGAGGGGGTGATTTTACTCCGGACAACTCCAGCACATGGACCATGCCAATCATTTCCGCAAAGGGAGCATCGAATAAAAGTATATCCCTTGTGAACTGCCTTGCATTTGACACAATTATACCCCTCTGCATCAGCCATCTTTTTAAGGGCCAAGGATGAGGTCAAAAGAGAGTTCACAGCTTCAAAAACCCCGGATATACCTTTTTAAGGGCCAAGGAGGTCAAAAGAGAGTTCACAGCTTCAAAAACCCCGATATAACTTTTTAAGGGCCAAGGAGGAGGGTCTGACAGTTTTGCCTCAGGGTTACTCCATAGATTTTAGTGAGATTATTTCTTGAATTAGAATTAGGATTAGTGAATTCAAGATAGGGATTTTGGTTTTTCGGAAGCCGCCACCACTCTTCAGGTTGACTTTTGGGGCCCCGAATGGAAAGAATCAAAAGAAGGGTCAATTAATGAAAATGACGATGTGATTTTCAGAAAAATCGGCCCACAGGATCAAAAGTTATGAGGACTTTTTGGGAGCTAAATTTTTGCGACTGATCGCTCCAAAAACTAGAGATTAAAAAAAATCTCTATATATATTATATATCTTAACGATACTTGCATTTTTCTTATGGGAATTTGTCACGCTTTTTAATCATTTCAAATGTACATTTCACAACCTAAAAATTCAAGGAAATTTTGAGAAAAAATCAAAATTTTTTGGTTTTGGGAATGTCATAACCTAAGAAAGTCGAGGAAACTTTTAAAAAATTTTTTTAATTGGAATTTTTTTGGATAATTTGGGAATGAGCAACCTCACTTTCTACGATACTTGTGTTTTAAATGGTTCATTTATAATCCATATTTTTATTCTATTTTGGTCCAGATTGATAATGTAGATCCCAGGATCCAAAAAATTCAGGTCTATGTTGAATTGATAAACCGGGGCCAAAGGTCAACGCATTTCGTTATTTTTCGAAAGGACCCCCCGCAGATGAAAATCAACAAAAAGAGGGTAGGATTCGCCGTTGAAAGAGGACAAGACGGTCATTTTACGACACAGTAAAGCATTTTTAATCTAAATCATTATTCATTATTCAATGCATTTAATATGACTTATTTTAAATCCAAAAATAGGCTAAAATTTTGGATTAAGGGCAAGATTGAGCCAAAGCCCGACGAAATCCACAAAGAATTATGCCTCAGCGTAACAGCACAGGATTTGAATGGAGTTGTTTTGGCCCAAGTTACATCTAACCCTATTATTGGTAAGTAAAACTAGGGGATCCGGCCCGAATCAATGGCCGCCACCATTGGAAAGCCCCAATTAATAGCTTTGGGTTCACAACTTGATGCATTTTTGGTAAATGTCATAAAATGCATATTCTCTAAAACGTTACAAAACATTGGCGAGAATTATATACCCATATATGTGCATATTTCATGTATATCATACGCATATTTTGCGATTATTCATCAAAAATTCTCATTTTGGCAAAATTTTGAAAAAAATATTTTCATTTTCTGAAAAAATTTTTAGATTTTCATTCAAAAATTGCAAAATTCTGGAAATTTTGAGTTTAAAATTGATTTTTTCATTGAAATTTTGCAGCTTGAAAATATTTAAAAAATCACAAAAATGACCCCGCAGAGGTCAACTTTTGGGGGAACTAAACCCATGTGGAATTGCTTCGAATTATTCTACGTTTTTTGAGTCCATTTTCATGAATTTTGAAGCTTCAGTGTAGGAGGAGTATGCGTTCAAGACTCGTACAAATGAATGTTTTTAATAATATGATGATTTTATTTCAGTGGTGAAACTACACCAATATATACCAAACCCCGTAGGTGGAGCCCAATTAGGTATTTAAGAGATCATAAATCTTTTATAAATATGATATAAATAAGAGTTAATTAAGGTTCGGATAGCTCTGATTCAGATGACCAAGTACCTCAGAATGCCCAACAGATTGGCCAACCAAATCCAATCCCTGCATTCCAAAATTTGGGTAAAGTATTCTCATATTCTCATATCTATTATTATTAATTATTAATTATTGATTTAAAGCCATCGGGGCTGCTGCTCTTTTACCACAAATGCATCAAAACGGTTAGAAATATATTTATCATTAATATGTAGACCTATTAATACGGAGTTTGCACCTCTAACATTGCGTAAAACGCAAACTTTTACGCTATTTTGGGGAAAAATGTGAATTTTTTGAGATTTGCGTCAGATTTTGACGTTTTCCGTAAAAGAGTTTGCCACTTGGCCAACGTAAATCGAAAAACGTAAACTTTAGCGCAATTTTGGAGAAAATTAGGAGTTTTTTGAGATTTACGGCAGATTTTGACGTTTTCCGAGTACATGGGGTTATGTATGTATGAGTAAACTCACTATAAGGGAGTTTGTATATGAATCCTTGAAAACGCTTTTTTTTAATTTAAGCAAATCAGAATTTTTTGCGGAGATTTTTACGGAGCTCGGCTATCGTAAAAGATGTTTTACAAAAAGTAAAACAAATTTTTGCTTTCGAAATTAGCGGGTTAAAAAATAATTTTGCGTTAGGATTTTACGATTTAGGCCATTTCGTTAGCAATTCTGCAAACTCTGTAATACAGATTTTGTAGATTTGATCTTAAAACGCTACCTAAAACGCTATTTTGAGAAAAACTAGTGCAAATTTTGAGTTTTACGTCAGATTTTTGCGTTTTAAGTGTTACGATTGCAAACCTACAAACTGTGTAATATTGACGGGAATCTATATTATCTTCCCGACCAACTATTCTAATTACTGCTAAAGCTCCCCAATTCTAATGAGGAGGACACATCCAACCTGCTGGACACTCACAAGGGCCAGAGGAGGAGAGAAGCGTCAATAGAGTATCAGCCTCCAACTGGAGAGGATCAAGTCGAGTACGAGCCGTCAAAGAGAGTAGAGTCTAGCTCCAATTGGAGAAGATCAAGTAGCGGAGAAGCGTTGCAGTCCCATAGCATAGCATAGAATAGCTTAGTCATAAGTCAAGTTACATTAAGTCCCAGTATCATTACAATTATTATTCAATCAATTAAAGTACATTACAATTACTGTGTGATTAATCAATTCGATCAAGTTCATTAAATAAACCTTTGTTATATTATTGTTAAGCAAGTAATTGGATCCCAAGAATAAGAGAGTTGTTTGCATGTGTCATTCTTTCGGCCCATCATAATTATTTCGGGACATCAAGATACCTTAGCCAAGCGAGTTATTAACTGAGCATAGCCCAAGAGCTTAGTCTAGATAGTCGGAGCGGTTAGGGATTATTCGACATCTATTCTAATCTTCCTCAATATCAAGTTTACTCACACGTAAAATGCAAAAAAAAATCTCACGTAAAAAGACATAAAAAATGCATATTTTCCCCCAAACTAGCGTAAAAGTTTGCGTTTTACGCAATGTTAGAGGTGCAAACTCCGCAATAAATGTTATTTTATATGAAATTAGATGCACGTGTTGAAGAGATTGAGTTGGATTTAGACAATGCTTTACGTCGAGTCGACGAATTAACGCAAGAGAATGAAGGGTTAGTGGCGGATAAAGGAGCGGCTTTACTCCGCGTGGCGGAACTCGAGGATCAGAACGCCCAAAAAGAGGATCGGATTCGGCGGTTAACCGCCGAAAAACAGGCTGCCATTCAGGAGCTGAATGAGTTTAAAACACGTATGAGGATCATGGCTGGTCCAGCCCCTGATGTAAGTCTTTACCCTAAACTAGTGGGTCAAGCCCGGATCCGACTGGGGCTTTAATTAGACTAAATCCCGCCCTGGGTCAATGTCTTTTGAATCATATACTTCCACATGGAACAAAGGTCAAAGAATTGATCGAGTGGAGGTAAAATCCGCTCCCAAATCCCTTCGGATGACCCCGTAGAGGTCAAGGAAGGTTGAAAATACAAAATTAGGACTTTTTCCCGCAATTTTGTACAAAAAACGAGTCAAAAAAGGGCAAATTATATAATTTCCCCCCAATTTTTGGGGTGAGACTCGAAAGGTGGATTGCAGGTGGAGCCAGGGCTGGATTTAATCTAATTAAAGCCCCAGCCGGAAGGGATCCGGGCTTACCACACTAGTTTTTTAAAAAATATTGAATTAATTCTATTTTTGACTCAAATTCAGGTTCATCCGAATCCAGATCATCCAGGGAGCCCAATTCGACCCAGGAGCCCAATTCTGCCCAGAAGCCCAATTCTGCCCAGAAGCCCCAATCCAATGGGTCCTCGCCGGCCTTGAACCTCCGCCCTCCGCCTCATCAATACAACCACATTCCTCAGCATACTACAATACTATAGATTAGAATATAATTAGTGTAGGTATGTAGCGGTTTTAGGGATGCTTTCTCAACCCATGTTCTGCTAAGGCGGGTTCGCGTCACATCCCATGTGGCCCCTGGTGAATTAAAAAATTCCTAATTCTTTAAATATGCCACAAATATGTCCCAAAACACCATATTAGGGGTAATTGACCACGCGGAACTCGAATCTCATATCAAATTGAACTATAAACCCCAATCTGACCTCTGGAAAAGATTCCTCGATCTAATTTGACCCTAATTTGAGGTTTTTATACATTTTTTTGTGCAATATTTAAAAATTGTGCATTTTTTAGCCCTTTCGGCTGAATTTAAGAAAAAACGAGCTATAATGTTAGCTATGTGCACGATAGCGGCTCGAACGCCTCGATCGATTGACCTCAAACTTGGCACACATGACCTCCATGACCTACCCTGGTTCAAATTCGAAGATGGAGGTCAAAGTTATTTTATTTTAAGGTTCAAAGGGCGCGGGAGATATGAATTTTTGAAAATTTCACCCTAATTTTTCCTTTTATTTTTATGAGCCGGAAAAATTCAAAATGTACGAATTTGGGATCATTTGGAAATTTGAAAAAATTCCGGATATCAAAAAAATTTAAAATTTAAAAAAAAAAATCAAAATTTAAAAAAAATTTGCCGGGAAATATGGATTTTGGTGGGAATTTTAAATTTGTGGGGTAATTTGAAGGGAAATTCCGGTTGTGGTAAAGCAGACGTGTCACCATGGGATAAACCCATGCCATTTAAAATACATAGGATAAAGCATGGGGTTTTAACATAGGATAAAGCATAGGGCTATACATGGGATAAAACATAGGCCTTATAACATAGGATAAAGCATAGGGCTATAACATGGGATAAAGCATACGGATATTACATGGGATAAAGTTTTGGGAATAAATTGGGCGAAAAATGATCTCTAAAATTTGAATTACGATTCCCAGGCGGAGATTTTTAATTTTTTTTCAATCTCCTCCCCTTTTGACCCAATTTTTGACATTTTTTAAAACCCCCTTGTATTAAAATGCCCTCCCTGACTAAGAAACAAGTCGAAGAACTCCTGGAAAGTGAGGACTTTAGCCCTATGACCTGGGCCAGGGTGGTCAATGACGAAAAGGCAGCGTTCTCCTTTGCAGAACACACCGGCCTAATTAATTTAAAAGACCCCCCCCCCCCCCCCCCCCCCCCCCCCCCCCCCCCCCCCCCCCCCCCCCCCCCCCCCCCAACCCCCCCCCCCCCCCCCCCCCGAGTCCCCCGGTGCATAAACCCCAAGAAACTGGCTACCCGCTATGACACCAATACTCGTGGAAAGTAATGGTATTACCCAATGGTCAGTGGTGAGCCCCGGTGCACCAAACGTGTCTCTGCCACATCCGGCACTTGGTTCGATGGCTCTAAATTGCCACTCCTCAAGATCCTGGGAGCAACAGATTTAGATTCGTATGCATGCAATGGGTTCTTGGTAATGGTAATGGTCACCTATGAGCAAAATGAGATTTGATTGCCTAGGTGTCCTCCGTGACCTGGTTGATCTCCCATGACCTCTAAATGTCATACAACCTTTATGCTTTATCCCATGTAATATCCGATCCCGGTCTACGCGTCATACGAGTAGGATATTGTTGTATTACAGCTTATTAGTATAATTTCAATAATGCTCAGGTAATAATTGCACAACAACAATAAAGCTGGTGTAATTTATGATTGGGAAGTTGTTGAAGAGCAAGGAAAATTACAGGGGCTCGGAAATCCGAAGGTGTTTGACCACCACCGACCACTCGACCTACCGTTCTCAAACTACTCGTCACTCGTCAAATTTATCCTGTGTAGTATGCAAAGATTGTTCAGAAAGTGATTTTTATTAGGTAGTTTTTGGGGCAAAAAACTTGATTTTAAAAAGCATTATTCACACTTACTTTTTAATCAATGTTCACGCACCTCTCGAATTAAAATCCAATAAAAACAATACTAAATTAGCCGGAAATCAAACTCGCTTAATGCAATCCAGTCAAATATCGACGCTTATATAAATCTATGTACTACACTATACTACACTACACTACACTATGTATTGAAATAAGTATATATACGAAATAAAAAATATATTCTGTACTATAATTGCATTAATTTAATGAAATAAATCGTACTTTAAAGTCATTTAATTTCAGATTCTGAACTTGAGTATAAATCTATCAAGTATCGCTTTCGATGCTAATCGATATCCTAAGATGACTATGTGTTAAATAATTCATTTTTTCAAAGGAAGTATATGATTTTGAATCTTTTGATCCATCCAGGATTCAAATATTAAAAATTCCATTATTTTTATTGCTCAAAATCCCCGAATTCCAATACCCTCAAATGGGGGAATTATTCCGTAGCCTCCCCCAGGGATTTCCTTCCTCCACCATCAAATCTGGAGGATTCCCCTTACCATTTCTCAGTACAATTTGAACCACCAACTTCTCAAGATCTACTTCCGGTTCCTTCCAGCTTTTTTCCAACCGTTACAACCCCCAGGATTAATTAAATTAATTAAGAAATTGCTTAAATCTCAGGTCACCCCCATTCCAATCCAATCTGCTATATTCCGTGGGTATTTCCCGGCTTTTTAAATAAGTTGACACGACTCGGAGGAATTGTTGGATATCTGTCCATATTTTAATTAATTAATTAATTAAATTCACCCCCTTATTTAATGGCGGAGACGGCAGAGCAAGTTGGCGACCTCCTCGGCCAAAAAAATGTCACGAATGGGACAGGAAAGGTTCCAGCAACCCCTGAAGGAATGATAATTGCATATGGTATTGTTTTGTACATTTACTTTTATTTAATTAAATGCGTCAATTAATTGATTAAATTAATTTCATAGGCTCCCTCGTATTGATGGCACTCTTGCCCATATTTTTTGGTAAGTCATCTAATTTTGGTGGCGGCTTCGAGCTTGTTTTTTTAAAATATGTCATTTTAATCCACCGTAAAAAGTGAAAGGTTTCGTTAAAACTGCTTTAATTTGGACCTAATTAGCCTATAATTGTGCTAATTAATTGACTAATTAATTACTGAATTTATCTAATTTTCAGGTGCTTTTAGAAGTGTAAAAAGTCATCGAGAACAAGTGGTAAGTCCCCACAAATTGATAATACCAAATCCATATGTCTGACAATGTCCAAGCCGGCAATAATTGTGACATAATTAATTAAGTCACTTTTAATTAAAATGATGATCATTCGGTTAGGTTAGTTTGATATATAATGAAAGATAACAAGTTCTGATTACTCCACAATTATTTAATTAATTAAAATGAGCCATAAATTGCCCTTTTTTAAATTGATTTCTTTTGTGTCACTTTTCCAGGATTCTGGAGAGAAGCCAGAGACAATGACACATCGCGTAAGACCTTAATTAATTGTTTACAAGCCCTTTAAATCAAATATTCAAAGTACCTTTCAATTAAATGGGTTGTTTGATCAATAGGATGCGGCAATGTTTCCCATTATAGCAAGTTGTGCGCTATTTGGACTTTATATATTCTTCCAAGTAAGCCAAAATACCCATGAAATACCCCTTTAAATATGACTTATGTGTTAAAAATCAATACCAGATCTTCTCCAAAGAATACATTAATCTGCTGCTGACTGTCTACTTTTTCTTTCTTGGGATCCTCGCCCTATCTCACATTTTGAGGTATTTTTATAGCTAAAAATGGGTCATTTTACATCTAATCTTATGTATTTTGCTCTAAATTAGTCCAGTGATCTCGAAATTAGTTCCAGCTGGGATTCCAAACACAAGCTATCACCTCCAATTTACCCAAAAAGAGGCAACAGGGTCAGCATATACATCTCTGCTGGATTACAAGTTTTGCAACCATGATCTGGTCACCCTCTTCGTTTGCATCCTCATTGGGGTTTGGTATATCCTCAAGAAACATTGGCTTGCAAATAATCTGTTTGGAATGGCATTTGCAATTAATGGTGTCGAGTTACTTCACCTGAACAATGTGGTCACGGGATGTATTCTACTTGGAGGACTCTTCCTATACGATATCTTTTGGGTATTTGGAACAAATGTAATGGTCACTGTTGCAAAATCATTCGAAGCACCAATTAAACGTAAGTTTAGAAGCATTCATTTCCCAAAATATGAATAGGTAGTTTCAAAATGATGAAAAAAAATACAATTCGAATGAATATGAGATTGTTTTGTACCTCTAAGAAGTTCTGAATTAAATTAAATGCTTTATCAGTTCAATTGCAGGCATTTTATGTATTAAAAACCATATTTAATTTGTATTTGTATTGAACAGTGGTATTCCCACAAGACTTATTGGACAAGGGACTGGCTGCTGACAATTTCGCTATGCTTGGACTTGGAGATATTGGTAAATTAATTCAAATTAATTAAATTTTAAAAGAATATGACCATTAAATTCAATTAAATTGCATTACAGTTCTTCCTGGGATTTTTATTGCACTTTTACTCCGATTTGACGTTCATTTGAACCGCAATTCTCGGACTTATTTCAATGTATCCTTTGCTGCTTACATTCTAGGGCTATTTACAACCGTAAGTACTTTATATTTATGTACTACTTTCATTTCAAGTCTAATATTGTATTTAAACAGATCTTTGTAATGCACGTCTTCCGACATGCCCAACCAGCTCTCCTTTATCTGGTCCCTGCTTGCATTGGAGCACCCCTTGGACTTGCACTTCTCAAAGGTGACCTTGCAGCCCTTTTCAAATACGAAGATCACCCTCAAGAGGAGGAGGAGGGCAAAGTCAAGACGGAAGTTACGAAAGATAAGAAAGATGGAGTCAAAAAGACTAAATAGTATTGTAGATAAGTAGATATATAGCTAGTTTTTTAATTGGTTATCGGTACTTTAATTAAAATAGTATTAATTTAACTTTGGAATATATATCCCGTATCTTTAAAATGTTTTTAAAAGTAAGCTTATAAGGCTCTAATCATAAGAATACTATATATTACATGTATAAGAAATTAAAGATTAGGATTAATTAAACTTTAAAAAAGGTTTGAAAAAATGGGGAAATTGTGATTAATTTTATATATATTTTTATTTTACCAACAACAATACGAATATATACAGGATTTATTAGGTAAACCGTTGCATATTATGAATCATGATATAAGTTAATACATAATTACATCTGGCTAATATTTAGGAGAAAGTAATTCCTACTAATTAAGATATAGCCCTATTTAATTATTATATTTAAAATTATAACTCGAAAGTCATATTGAATTCTTTCTTCACATTTCACGAAATTATTTGCTATATGCCTAAGCCCTAAACTAATCCAAAATTGCATATTCTAGAATCTAGATGTAACTTAATAAAAAATGGTACTAAATTAGGAACAGGTATTTAAAATCCAAAGATCTTGTATTTGTGACATCTAAGCTATGTAACTTCCATCACTAATTACATATAATAGGTAGATATTGAATATTCCATAAGATTATTAAGATAAATCTATACGAATTAATTAAAAATCTATTTATTTATCCTGCATTCTACAGCCTACTTAATTTGTCCTCATTTATTTGCAATTTATAATTAAGCAGTCCAGCCAATTAGTTAATTACCTACCAAATAGAGGTACTTTGACCAGGTACTCGTTAAAAGCTATATAAGATTCATACGCACAGCTCGTACTTAAGTTCGAGAGAAATTAGTATTAGTACCACTACCTATTAACTCGTACTTAATTCTGCCCTATCTCTTATCTAATGAGTATCATCTTGTCATTAGTTTTGGAGGATTCTCTTCGAAGGCATGCCAGAGCAATTCCAATGACCATATAAAAGGATCCAATCGTGACGAGAACTAAAGACCGAATATAAGAATGTAAATATACCGAATATAAATATAATTACCGAATTTAAGGTTGGCCCAAATGTCTCCAGCAGTTTGAATCTACCATAAAAAACAATTAATTAATTTTAGATTTGTTAAAAATTTAAAATTCAAATACTTACAATCCAGCACCAAATCAGATTAGACGTTGGGATTTCTGCATACTCCTCAGACCAATAGATTGGTACACTTGACCTCACCAAGCCCTTAAAGCTTGCCATATCCCCCCAGGGTTGAACATCAATCCCCATTTGTACCCTCTTTGCTCCACGTACAAATAGACCACTTAACTGGAACACAAAATGAAGTTAATTTAATATTTGGACATATTTAGAGGTAATTACAGGGTGGATGTCAACCCAAGTGTCATGTTTCTCTGGGTCAGGGTCTAACCCAAGGACAGATGATGTTATAACCGTCTCTGCTTCGAGGAAATGTGGCTTGGAGAGGATAAGTGGTGCTCCTAAATGGATTTAAATGGTTTTAAATGGAGTTTCTTTAAGAAATTCTTAATTGAACCTTCCATGCATGTTGATAGATGTAAAACCTACCAATAAAACAAAGATTTAAAGGTTCAAAAGCTTAAGGAATAGCAATAACATAATAGTATAGAAGTACCCCAGTGAGTTGACATTCATCTTGCTGACAAAAACACCAATTCTCAGCACTTTGACTCGAAGAGAATGTATCTGGAGCCAACCTGGTCATTAACAATAGCTAATTAATACAGCCTGTCATTCTTAAGTTTATAAATGTACATACTTGAATCTGTATATCCATACTCCATTGATGCGAAGAGATTCGGAAATTACGAGGCGGAAAGATCGGCAAAGTTCCGGTGCAAACACATACAGATCCGTATCATTTTTAATAAACGGCTGAAATTGATCCAATATTTAATTAGAAATGTAAATAAAGCTTTATTTACTTGGTATATCATCCCATCAGTCCCGTTTAGCGCATTGCAAGTGTCATTTTTCCAATATGGGAGCAAATCCTCATCATTCCAAGACTTGATCCGTCCAAAATCTGTGGATTTATTCCTCCCTGATTGCACCTCCCACTCCCCATCATGTGAATTGTTCCTCTGCAGATGGACAATGGACAAATTAATTAAAATGACCTTAAAAATTGCATTCAATGGTCTTTTTAAAGTCAGCTACCCCTTTGTAAAGGCCATATTTTCCATCAGAGATGCAGTCAGGCGTCTTTATGTCCCCCAGGGATTGAATGAGGGTGTCATTGAAGGCCTCCACAAACGTTTCAGCCGGAAATCCATCAAATAGCCACTCCCCCACACTCTGAGTCCTAAGAATACGTTCCCCTCCCTTGGACAGAAGGTCATCCACGGCTCCAACCACATCTTTGAGTTCAGTGATCTCATGCAAAATGTTTGCCATCATCTAAACGCAAATAGGGATATATTTAGGAATATTTCAAGTTAATTGGGTATTAATAATTACAAAGTATGGGATATTTAGTGAAGTGATTAGCATATCTTCAGCCCCAATCGAGAGATCCCTTTTGAACTCGTAGGTACGCCTTTGTTTAAATTTGATGCTATCATTGGCCACGTCCATTGAAGTATCATATTTCGTGAGATCCTCAAAGTAGACAAAAGGACCAACTTCATCCACCACGGCTTTGGCCCCTTTTGAGAATTCTGCAGGGTTTGTTATGTTGAAAAGCCAGAATTTTAGGTAGACTGGAACATCAATGTCAACCCAAAGTTTCCTACAATTTATAAAAAACATTTATTTAACATTTGAATATTATTTACATAAGTACGATATATATATATTGATCCTACCAAGTATCAGTTCCATCGATAAGGCGAGTTTGCTACAAATAAATGAAATATATAGACGTTAAATAATATCCAAATACGCCGAATCTGGATTAATTTAATAGTATATCGTAATATCTATGTATAGAGTATAATACCAATAATACCAATAATATTTGCATGCATTTTAAAGGGGGAATTATTGCAAGAAAGTCAAAATAAAGTTAGTTGTGGGACCCTGGGGCTGTAATGTTTAAGTATTTAAGTATTTATGATAGCCCCTCCCTTTTCAAATTCCAATTCCAGGTGGGGGTCTTTACGGGTAATGGCGTACCACCACCTTGAAGGACGGTGGACTTTTCAACCCGCTCAATTATTCATGCCCATGAATTAATCCTTAAAAATCAATATATGAGCTGAAATATAAAATATAAGAGTTTGAAATATTTAGGAGAAGAGATCTCTCCTCTTAAATTTTCAGATGCAAAGTTAAGACGTTGCGATAAAAAAATACTTAAATTGATTACCGTTTTGACGCCTCCATTTACAATCATATCGAATCCTCCCCATCCCATGGCTAGAGTCATACCAAGTGTGATGGTCCCTAAAATACATTTACATTGATTTGATTAAAATATACTCGCATAAGTACGATATAGTATGATATAGTATAATAATAATACAGATCAAATAGACTTGTCTCCCTAAAAATGTAATTTTTAGTATGTGAAACTTACCAATAAGTATAATTTTCATAGGAAAACGATCCATGTTGATGTCACCCGCTCCTGGAACTCCTCGAGAGTCCTCCTCCTAGTCCTTGACCTACAGGTCAAATGAAGCTTTTTAAAAAACAAACTTTTTCGACCCCTTTAAAATTTTAAGCCCAAGTTAAAATTCCAAGGGGGAATTGAAGCTCCTTGAAGAATTATTGTCTACTTTTGCATTGGACTGGTGTGGTAAAACAAAGACGCCAGAGTCAATATATTTAAGTTTCGAGGGCGGAGCTTGATGGCTGAATAGGCTCATATTTAATTAAACAAGGGATTTGAAACCATTTCAAATCCAAACTTAAATATTCAAAGGTACCTACATTTCCCAACCCTTCTACAATAGAATAGATAGCTATGTGCTCATCAATTATTCAAATTAATCTACATATCTACAGTATAGGTTGATCATTCTGGAAAAGCGTTCACATTATACCTATATTTAAATACATATTGCACAATAGATATCCTATCCTACTTTGATGAAAATTCAATTTAAAGTTTTTAAAAATGAAATTAGAATGAACTTGGGAATATTTTTAGCCTGATTTACTCGGATATAATTTTGACACATTACACACTCATATTATCTAGTCAATATTACAAATTGCAATCATTAAATCTATCTATATTTAATTAATTCAAATCATAATGCAGCTAAAAGTGGTCAATCCTTTCTCCCCAGCTCTTTTAATTCATTTTGAATCCTCTCCACCTCCTTATTAGCCTCTTGAACCTTCCTCTCAGCATCCACTTTAGCCTCACCTATGCATAATGTCACCAAAATTAATATCAGATCAATTTTTTACAAAAAAAACTCACCCATAGCCTTTTGTGCAGACGCCATGACCGCATCCCTATTTGCAGTGGCTACTTTTAGCCGCTTGTTAGCGTCATCAGTAGCTTCCTGGGTCTTCTGAAGCACTTGGGCCTTGATTTCTTCAATCCTCTCT
>JAAZTK010000544.1:0-19544 GCA_036507255.1 Megalothorax incertus
TGGATCCTTACCATCGTCATCGCGGTAAATTAATCGTATACTATCCTCCTCAGGATCTTCATAATAGTCATTGCTTAGGTTTAGGGACAGATCCTGAGTCTGACTTTGACTCATTTCTACAGGATATATAATAAGAAAAAAAAGGAAGGAAATAAAAAAAATGAACCCAAAACATTCAACAACATTTTAGAATTTTTAGTGCACATTCTCATCTTGCTTTCTTACACTTTCTTTGAAAGATTTTTAAAAATTCACAATTTTATACAAAAAAATCCGCAATTTCATTCTTTGAATTTTTTAATTAAGAGGAGGACTTACGAAGGGTGTGAACACTTTGAAGGGAGAATAAAATGATGCTCAGGAAAAGTATGTAAAGTGAGCCTAGGCCGGCTTGGCTTGGGGCGAGGAATCTCCACCTGTATTTTGATTAATTATGATCAATTTAATAGTTCAAATTATAAAATAATACATATTATAATTAAATCAAATCCCGAGCAGGGATTTACATTTATATTTATTTCAAGAAATTGAATCTTAAGTCGTAACTCTGAATGCAAGGCCTTAAGCTAGCTAACAATGTTCTAATAATAGAAAAAGGTTCATTTATCATCGAGAAAGATTAGTTTCAAATTGATTCTGAAATATTTCAATTTTTCATAACCCATTTTTTAAATCTGGAAAAGAAATGTTCAAAGCCTGGAATCTGAGGAAATGTTAAAAGATACCTATCTTAAGTCTCATCGCTCATAAAGTCATCGACTCATCGAGTCATCAGCATTTCGAAGCATTGCAGGAAATTTCATAAATTACGACATTAGCTCTGGGCATGTATCCTCTAGGGACTCATGTTGACCTAATTAAAATTTAAAGGTCATATTCGGATTCAGCGACACCGAAGAAAAAATTCAGACGAATTGCATCCATAAAGGCCTGAGTTGAAGAATATGCGTAATATTTCCAGGAATTCAGATGCCAAATCACTGATCACTATCAGTACTGACACATTCAATCTTCAGATTCATATTTTGAAGTCGAGTCAATAATTGATGAGGATCCTTACCACATGGTTAGGCATATTATTTATGAGTGAACGCGTATTTACCCACGCTATATTAATCACTCTGAGGAGGAGGAGGAGGAGGTGGAAGGAGGCTGGATTATATTTAATGGCCGTAATTTCAGTTTTTGCAGATTTTGCCAAAATGCGTAGACATGCCATTAAATCAAGATCTACATATACATACCTCGAATTACAACAATAAGTTTTATAGTGAATCCTTTCTGTTTTTCCTCCAATTGAAATTAACAGGATTAAGAATTGCAGATTTATAGTGCAAAAATCACGCTTAAAATATCTAGAATTCAATGACACAATTCCCCTTTAATTTTAAAGTGGATCCTGCAGGCTGAGGATGAGTTGGAAATGAACCAGCTTTACTGAAAAACCGGGACTGCAATAAATAATGAGGACAAATCCGATTTATTACACTAGTAGGTACAGTATTTGACTTATCCATGTAATAGCTCCTCCTCGACTCCTGTTAACTGTTAACTTGAGAGTGTATTCGCTTGTACACAATTAATATTCACGAAATAAGCATTTCCGCATACTTGAAGATCAAGACAAATCTATCAGGATGATCCGAGCTATTGCAATTAACTTTAATCCCTATGTATTTCCGCCTTAAACCCACTTTCCACTTGCTATCTAGGCTCTAAAGTGTAGTAGGTTCACCTAAATTTAAAACAGGTGCTCCTAGAACCGAACCCCGAACCCGGGTAAGAACAATCCATCATTAACTCCCATATAATCATGTGTTTTTCTCATCAAAAGTCCACATTTGAAGCCTCTAGAGTCTAGAATCACATTTACGTTACAAAGTCCCTTTGAAAGGGGCCGAGGATCATTGGCCATAATTGCAAAAAAGGGGCCAATTGGCCACAATCAGATCCTTATGGCTAATCTAATTCTAGCTGATCCAATTAAATTTAAACTCGTAAAAGTTGAAGTGGATTGACACGCTTAATTAGGCTTGAAAGGGCTGAAAGAACTCTTTCAACAACAAGATTACACATGTGATACCCATTTCAAGTGTTAAACATGTGTATTTTATGATCCGCGAGCTTCGAGGGCCCTGATTTGTATCAAAATCCGTGTTAATTTACCATGATCTCGAGTAGCTCTTGCAATGGGCGAGGTTGGGTGAGGAGTGGATTTTACCACTTGATGAAAGAAATCTAGTTAAGTTTTGAGTAATGGCTTGTTTGAGATTTGTACTCGTGTCCCAAGGATCGAAGAAAGATCCAGTCCAACCTTGATGAGGATTCCAGGCCATGTTTATTTTAGTTTGGGAAATTTAGGGCCAGTAATAAATTATCTACTTTTGTAATTCGAGGCTGCAATGAGTGCGAATTATGGGGGATCTCAAATACATAGAATTTAGAAAAATGTATTAAAAAATATGAGTGAAATTGAATTACCAAGCTCTCATCTCCCTCCTCCCTTGCCTCTGGTCCATTTCGGAGTATTTCTTGATGAATTCTTAACACCCTATTTTTAAACTCGTGATCAGCCAAGAAATCTGATATTTTTTAGCCTGAGTAACTTGTCATTTCCACTTATAATACACTTAATACACTTTTTTGAGTCGAGTTCAGTGAGGAAAGGGTCTCAATTTTAATATACAGGGAGCGTCAGGGGGTTCCAGGTTCTCTCCAACCAAAAAAATGGTCCCAAGTCTTGTCAACTTATGTTGAAGACAATGTCACGTTGCTTAAAGTCCCGTGTCACTCTCAGAACCAACTCTGGAGCCCTTTGGGTGCTATATATGCGTATTTATACAAAAAGGCCGGCTCATAAAGTATCGTACTATTATTTGGGGGCTTGTTAAAACACAAACAAAGTGGAGGTATTTTATTTGCCAAGCGTTTAAAAAGAAATAACCGTAAAGAAGAGTCTAAATAATCGCAGCACCCTCCTTAAATCAATCACAAAACTCTACGCTCCAATTAAGGGCAGCTCGTAATATTAAACACTTGAATTTATTTACAGGCCCGGGATTTTGTGCGAGTGGAAATGGCCCTCCAGATCTCTGATGATGGAATGTGTTTAATGTGGCCACTATTTTAGCTCAAATTCCAATTTATTAGTATATGTTGAAGGTTTGAAGATTGAGGATGTCTTCAGATGAGCTCAAAGGAAGGAATGAGCCGGGATCGGGATGGTTTAAGATTCCCAAAGCCCCTTTTGCATAGGATATTAGGAATATACTACCATGTGCCCCGCGCACTCGGATTTTAATCCTTATTTTTCTGAAAGAGGAAGACGGCCAGAGTACTCATCCAGGACAAGTCTCAACACCCACACAAATTGTACGCATACTACGAAGATGTGTGTGTGTGTGTGTACAACCTCCAGAGAGAGTCGAGAGAATGGAAATCCATCTTGGGATTAACTACAAACCTCCAAGAATTCTTGGACATTTGCACAAATACAATACTACTGCACATTTGTAATGCCATTGCCGTATACGAGTATACAGTTATACAGTTTATACTACTAGTCTAAAATAAAACTCATTAATCCCTATTGTTTGCATACTTGGGCAAATGAACCATTTCAATCAAGTTTATATGCATTTTTCAAGTCTTTGACTCGGAGCAGGGTTTGGTAATAGAATTGCGGAAGTGCGAAAAGAATTCTCCACATTAAAATACCCAGCCAAGTACAAAGTATTTTGTACTAGAAGGTCCAAAGATTAAAAATACAATGGGTTCAATGCTTTTGAATCAAAAAGGATGAATGCGGAGGTCGGATCATTCGGAATTGACTCGAGTTTGCCAAATGAACCCCTTTCTGCCCTTTTTTGTAGTCAATTCGGGGGCTGTGGAATCAATTAACCTCATGTCATTCAACTCTTGATGCATTTCACACTCTTCCGCATCTTCCAAACACTTTTGGAGAGGGCTGCAGGATACTAAATTTAATGATAATGGGTTAATCCACTTAATTCAGATTGCAGAAATGAACATGTTCGATCCTTGTTTCGAAATGCGAGTCTTTTGGCCTAGTTTTAAAAATTCTAGAGTTAGCTAGGTGCAGGAAATCGATGTTGCTTGAGGTTTTGGGGTGATATTTTATTGTGATTTAGATTTTAATGGCGTTGTATCAGGCTCCAATCAAGCTTGGAGTACTAGGTACATTCTGGGCTGTGGCCAAACGCAATAAATTGTAAAAAAACACACACACACCGAACCTTCCGAGCTTTGAAATGATTTTATTTAATTACAACTGGGGCGAAATGTGTTAAAATAGTGTGCCTTAACTTCATTTGAGCCACGTGTGAGGCTTAACCAACTGCTTAGGTCTGTCCATAAATAATTTATGGGGATTTGAACACATTTTGAGAAGCTGCAAAAGCAGATCTTCCATCTCAGATTAGGTCAATTTCACACAATATTTACATTGTGGAATTGATAAGGATTGAAAGTCTGAACAGATCGTGATTTCTCATCTCTTGAGGGGTTTAGACGAGCTCTTCATACCACCAGGCATGCATTAGGGCTAAGATTTGGCATTTACGCTTAAACTACTCCTGGTCCAATTAACAAGTATAGCCGAAAACATGCATAAATACTTAAAAAACATGCCTTTATTAAGGGGGAGTCGGAGATCAGGATGTGCAAGATGAGGATTTTGCATTTGCGGACAATGCAAAGGCCTTTTAAGGGAGTCTCCAGCCCCTAATCAACTCTAGTATTTATCCAAAAGCGCTATATACCTTTTGTTCTCATTGAAATGAATAAGCCAAAAGGAACCCGAAGACTAGGAAGATCAGCTTACGGTCTTAAACTCATAATATAATGATGAGGAGATGATCTTGAGCAAAAGCGAAGGTTTACGAGAGAAATGTGGCCGAATTCCGAGGATTTGCACTTTAATTCCCATCATCATAGGCCTGTCCTTGTCCGGATCCCATTTAAAATGGGGTTTTACACGCACTTTAAGGACTTTGGGGAGCAACTGTGCAGGCAGACTCTGCTGAGGAACGATAAGAAGTAGCCTCCCTCAAGTTTTAACTTGTCAAAATAAATTCCTCAAGATAATCCAGAGCTTGTTGCCCAAATTGGGACTGCCACATCACTTTACAGTATACTGTGGTGCAGGAATCATGCTAATTTGGTTATTTATTGTGACATCACAATTGGAGGTAGCATAAAAACCTGGCCAACGGTCCCTCTAGGCCTTATCTTTCATCATTTGAATTTAAATAAAAGTGCTTAGGTTCGATTTGGAACAATTATCATTAATAAATCTTTGTGAGCCTACCGTTTAAGCTCATTATACCATTCATCTTTCGATCCCTGATTTATGAGTGCCGATAAAAAAATCGGGCCATGCCTTTAAAACCTCTTATTGCAAATTTAACAAGTTTTTAACCCGAAATCTTGCGACCCCCGATGAAGTTGGAGATGGATGCGATCCTCAAAAGCTTATCCATTACTGATATGCATGCGTATTTTCTCAAGCCAAAAACAACAAAATCTTTGGTAGTATCTCGTTATTCCTCGAGTACAACTTAAAATAGTCGAATGGAATTTTACACGGCCCGATGAGGACAAAAAAGCGGTGGATTCGAGCCAGGAAACCCGCAAAAACTGGCTCCTTTTGTCTCTAGCCTCTCTCTTCCTCGCCCTGTTTATTTACATACTCCACCCACCCATGAAATTCGCTCCAGCTCGAGATCAGATTGTACTCTGTGATATCTCTGAGCTTAACGATGACAAAAGACGACCCCATAATGAGAATTACAGATAATACGGCCATACATTAAATACGGAAATAAGCCAGCCACGTAGGTATTGTATTTGTCAGCAAACAACGCCGACACGAGACACACTTTGACCCCTTTTAACTCTTGGCAAAAACGGCATCCTCAATTACGAGGAATATTATACAGATATCTATTGCTCTTCATGACTAAAAGGGTGAGCAGATTCACACAAATAATACACAAATTAAGATTGACATTTCTATTTATCTTTTGAGATATTCCTATGAGTATATATGGCCAAGTTGATTCTGATTTAAATATTCAAATGAGATATGAATCAATCCCATAAATGTTCAATTATTCATTCGGTTAACTTTAAACCATATAAAAAAATGATCTTTGAACTTTTGGAATTTTTGGATAAATTGAGATGAATATTTACACCGGATTCCGCATACGGGATTTGATTTGTCCGAATTGGAGTAAAAATTTTGATAAACTAATAAATTACAAATGACATATAATTTAAAGATGTTCTTCGTGATATATATCGTACCACCTACACAAAGATCATTTAAGATTTAATGTTTAGAACAAATCTGACTCGTAATTTGCTCCTCTTCTTCGACTGCTCTGCATCATGTCAAAGCCTTTGCAATTTATGTCCGGCCAATTACAACGAAATCGGCACATGTTCAATCATCTAGTCTATATAGCTCTGACATTTACTACCAGGGCTCATTAATTAGCCCTTATTCTCCCCTTTGCATTCTCTTAAATTCTTAAATCTTAAGGGCATGTTTTTTTTACTCCTCGATGGTCAGATCATCATGCTCATCTTTACATTTGAACGAGTTGTGAGCGTATTGCAGTGACAAATGCATAATTGTTGTGCCCAAATAAGGGATAATTGCCCTCCTCGAGTTCAAATGTTCAAATGCATTGGCAGGTGTACTCGGAACAGACTTTTTGACGCCCCACCTGAAGGCCTTGAGGAATAAGGGGTACTTTAAAGCAAGCCCTTGACCTCTTGTTGTCATAAAACTGAACCATTATTGATATATGACTCTCTACTTAACACACTGATAAAGTAGAGTATTACAGTATGCGAAGTTAATTAATTAGGGATCCAAAGGTGCTCCAGAGCTGGCCATACCATCGGCAGTATATTGAGAGTATGTCTACAATAGAGGACAAGGGGAAGGCGGAGGTCAAAAAGGGGAAATCTGGGACAGGTGGGGATGTAAGTAAAAAGAAATCCACAAAGGGAAAGTCATGGAAGGATATGGACCCTGAGGATTTTGAGAGTAAACCAACGCCATCCTCAACGCCAGCATCATCCAAAAGCGGAAGATCCAAGCCCTCCAAACCAGATGTCAAAAGGACTAAAAGTCGACCAGATTCGGGTCGTCAGGCTGCTGGGAAAAAGCCGGATCCACCATCAAAACCTCAATCATCTACATCTAAAAGTAAATATATTTCTAAAAATGCACGAGGAATTCCTGCCTTTTGACCTCCACTTTTCTTATGAATAATAAATATAGAAGATGAGAAACAAGCAGCGATGGAGGCTCAAATGGCCAAAATATCTGGGGCAAAACCATTTGTAAAAATAAAATTTTATTGGGATTTTAATTTAAAATTAATTTAAATCTTCAGGTGATTGCCCCACCTGAAATGAAACGGGCCATGAATAAAATTGCAAAATTCCAGGAGCCTGCAGGTCATTTCCATCTGACTGTAGAGCTAGCCAATGTCCTTGGACTTAATTATAATGTTCTCAAGATGGGTTTGTTTCAATTAAAATTAAAAATTTGCTTGAATTTCATTAAATTCTTTAAATCAGAATGCATTTCCAAATCCTATAATACGGATGCATTCGCGACAACCCTTGTAATGGTATATATTGACCGGAAAGCAGCTCCCCTCAAGACTACCTACCAAAAGGAGTATGACCGAGGTTAGGATTCATCACAAAGGATTTTTTTAAAGGGCTCTTTAAAATATAAATGTCAATTTAGCCAAGCTCTGGGTGTACAAAAATTATGCAGTGTCACAGAAAAGACTCCAGAAATCAGCAGAAACTTATTTTAATAAATAATTCGGCGTCCTCCGGAGGATTGTCCATTGATTATTATAATCAATAACCTAAAAATGCCTTTAGTTGACATGATTATTACTCACCTATTGTACTGACCTGTATTAAATAAACATAAAAAATGACTTGATACATTATTTACCCCATTTAAGGGGAATGTCTAATTAATTAAGGGTGACACTCCCCCTGCTTGGACCATGAGTGATGATGGCAAAGGTAAAAAGGCAGAAAAACTTCCCAAAGGGAAGCTCCCTCCTCCTCCTACTCAGTCACCCCTTGTCAAGGGTAAGGTGGCTAAAGATGTCGAAGGAAAGTCCAAGCCTAGGAGTAATTCCAAACCAAAGGTTCATGAGACTGGAGCATACTCAAAGTCCACTTCCAAGGGACGAGTCATCGATTCTGGGGCTTCCAACGAGAGGAGGCAGACACTTAACACAAAGGATAATCATCGGGCATCACAAGTGAGCCAAATATCACAATTTTTCTCTGGAAAAAAGACCAAGCGTGCTCCAAGTGGCCCAAGTACCCCCCTAAATTCCATTAATATGAAATTTATCAATTCTATAAGTTACATATTTTTGTAGGTAAGATTTCCTCAGAGTTGGAGGTGGTTTTAACCAAGCTACAGGCGGCGAAACAGCCCAAGCAGACAACAATTGAACAGAGGAAAAAAATGACACAAATCCGGAATCTTCAATGGGCTGATGGGCATTTTCTACTAACCCCAAATTTGGCAGTTGTAACCGGAATTGAATACAATACCCTTAAAAAAGGTGACATTTATATTATACAATACCTAACATCCTTCAAATATAAAATCCTTGAAAAAGATGCCCTCTCCAATGGATTTCATTCAAATCTCTTTGCAACAGCACTTGTGCTTGCGTATATTGACAATGTTTTGACAGGTGAGGTTGACCCCTGACCTGGAAGAGTAATGATGAAAATATTAATCTGAAATAGGGATTAAAAATGAAATGTCAAACTGCTATGATGGGGCCAAAGGATGGATGGCAAGGCATGAACCTGATGATTATAAAAGGGCTATTGCTGTAACTGACCTTTACTACAGATGAATTATTTATTCAGATATACAGAAATATGTCAATTTAAATTTATTTTAATAAATACGGCCAATTACAGAACAATTTGGCAATAAATACCAAAATTGTAAATTTCTTAAAATTAAATGGGAAATTTATCGTGGACAGTTATCATGAGGGCACCCAATTGTCTCGTAACAAGGCCGGAAATACTCGTTCTGGCTATCCATCAGCTTAATATCCAACCTTTAATTATGTACAAATGCACAATCTTATAGGCATCAAATCCCAATTAAATTAAAGCCATACAAATCCTTATCCGAGATAATGGCGTTCATCCGGCGTCTCACTCCATCCCCGTTAAGACCCCAAATGAGATCCCTATTGATCCGAAACCACCTCTCTGTTCCACCATGATCTCCTCTGACCCCATTGACCAGAGTGGACACTCCTCCACCTCGATAACCCCTACAAAATTGAGTAGGATCGCAACGAGACGCGGGTTTGCCAAACATTTCTGCAATTCTCACAACAAATTTTGGGCCAAAATTACCATTAAATTCCGCAAACAAATCCAATTAACTTTTGATTCAATTTGGCCCTAATTAGCCACGAGATTTACACACTTGTGCTTAGAAACTTTGCCTTGTGTCAATCATTGCAGCCATATATTTCGCCATCAAGTGTTTATGCAAATATCGCCGAGTATTTTTACGAACCTCGTAAGTTGTCCATAGGGTTAGATCGTCATTATTCATTAATACATTATACATATTGCATAATGAGGGAAATTAAAGCATTTAAATATAATTATAATTTTATATAATGATCCGATGAGCTCATAAAAGCCTTTTGGATAAATTTGTAGAAATAGGAAATGAGATTTTTTGCATTAAAGAATGATTAAAAACTCCCCCAAATTTGGGGGGATTTAAATCAAATGGGGAGAGAAATGTCTGACTTTAAAAAATAAAGGCTAGCTCGAGATCGCCTGAATAAATATAATATTAATCTTTTTGTTTATGGTTTGTTTGGAATTGGAAATCGAAAAGCCACCTAATTATCTTCAATAATCTTGCAGGGTTGTTGAGATCGGGCAAAATGAGTTTATTAAAGGAGGGGCGCAATAGGCATATATATGCAGATGGGTTTGACAGGTGGCCAGATGACCAAAGGACATGTCCCAAGCCCATTCTCCGCTGTATTCAGAGATAGAAAGTGCTCAAGACGATGATTTGATAATGATCAGGCCTGGTGGACTCTGAGGAATCTTCTTCTTAACTTCTCTAAATACGCCCATATTCCCCCTGGGGGAATCCTACAAAGGATTTCTACAAATCACCTGAATATTAACCCATTAAATACGAGTATGTACTACCCTCGAGATCGTTCCTCCAAGTGCAAAGTGTGGGTGAACGAAAGCCACGATCCGATGCACTCGTGTATTTGTATACGAGTATTTGTAAAAATGTAAAAATTCACCCTCGAGCCTCTTGAGCAGAGTGGCGAGTGCTCATCCTCAACTTTGCAATAATTAATTATTACTTTCTCGCTCATTTTAAACCCCATTTGCTTGTTTTGAAGATACCCATCCCATTTTTCCCCCCATTGCATCCTTCCTCCTCATGAGGAATATTAAAAATATTTTGTTTTTTGGCAATCGGAGAAAGTTTCATAAATATCCAATTGTAGAGATATATTCATCCTAATTGCTAATATGACCATGCCACGACCGAATATAAAAACATATCAGACTCAGGTGAAAAAGTTCATTTGTCCCATTGTGTTTGACCCTGTAAGATCACAAGGATTCCTGAGACTTTTTTTGTTGAACAAAAATGAGGTTTACATTCATCTGCATATTTGCCCTTGCTTGGGGTAAGCTCCTAAATTAAATAATTGAAATTAGACCCTGTTTTAATTAGTATATTTGTGACAGGAGTGACCCAAGGAGCCGAGAAGAATGTCAAGAGGCAATACTCTAACAATTATCTCGCCAACCATCAATTGGATTCGAATTATAGGACACCAGTTTATTCGGCTCCTGATGTGACCATCCACAGCTCACCTGCTACTGCCTACAATACTGGTGCCTCTTCCGGTTCGAGCTCCTCAGGATCATCTTCCTCTTATGGACCACCTGCCAATGACGAGAATGAGACAAAGGTTTGGATCAATTGCTTTTATTTAAATCTACTTTTTAAAATTGACTTTGACCCTTGACCTTTTCAGGTTATCGATGTCGTGGACAATGAATATTTGCACGTCCGGAAGCATGTAATTTCAAAGAAATTAATTATTTTAAATTTTAATGCTGGTTTGATAGAGGATTTTTAAATTAAAAATCCTTTAATTTAAAAATCCTTAAAAATAACATTAAAAATTTTAATGTTAATTAAAATTTTAGATCACGCCAACCAAGAAGCAAAAGCTGACCAATGACACCGTGTTTGACATCAAAGTTTTATGCAAATGCGAGGTTTAATTTAATTAATTAAGTCTTCTAAAAAACAAAATGTTCAATTTACAAAGTGTATACGACCTTATCCTCCACTGCAAAGTATTATAATTTAACGAGCTATTTTTGATATCAAACTCTTATATATTTTTTATATAAAAATGACATATAAAAATCATTGTAAAATTAAATTAGTACTAATTGCGATATATTTTAATGATCCTAGTCATCTTTATCCGGCTATATCTTTACGGTTTTTGTGGATCAAAATCTGATTTAATGCTTGCATATTCTTCAAAATTTAAAGTTTTCAATAAAAACAATTATCTGAGCATGTGAATTAATACTTTACCATCATGAAAAACTCTCTAATTAACTCAATTAATGTCAATTAATTAGTGTTTATCAAATTGAGCAAAAATGCAAGATTTGTCATTTGGGTGCAATTTGGAGGCAGTTTGAGACGTCTCCGGTCACCCCAAATCTCGAAAAATTGCGGTAAAGTCCTTGATTTGAGAATTTCAAAAAAAAGTGCAAGCACATGTTTTTAAAAAGGATTGTTTTTAATTAATTACTGACCTTAATTGGATCCAATTTAACGTCATTGACCATCATAAAGAACTCGAGGACTCGAAGTATTTTTAAGAACTTTTTAAGTGTTCAAAACTTCAGAACAGCCATTTGAAAGCTGGAAATGTCATACGAATCAGAACCAGAGGATTTGCAAAAAGATCATCAAGAGGAGGATGTCGAAGAAGATCAAGACGATGTCAATTCAGAGAGTGATGACAATGAGATGACCTCTGGGAGTCCACCACCACCACCAGAAAAGTCTCAAAAGAAAGAGCATAAGGCTGGGATAATTTACCTGTCGAGGATTCCACCAGGGATGAAGATTCAAGAGATTCGTGAATACTTCTCAGCTTATGGTCAAGTTAAAAGAGCATTTCTTCAACCTGACACAAGTAGGTTAATTAAAATCAATTAAATGTACTTAATTAATGGATATTTTAAACTGAAGAAGCACCTAAGACAAAATGGCATCGAATGAATCCAACTTACACGGAAGGATGGATAGAATTTAGAAAGCGGAAGCAAGCCAAATTAGTTGCTGGAACCCTAAGTATAATTAATTAATTGCAAACTAATTAATTGCCTTTGATTTTAATGAGGATTTATATACATATAGATAATTGTCCTGTGGGTGGAAAAAAGAGTAAGCCCTATCACGATTTCCTTTGGAATATCAAATACCTTCCTGGGTAAGAATAAGATTACGAGTTAATATTTTTTAATGGACATCTTTTATTTAATTAATTATTATCATTTTAAATAGATTTCAATGGGTTCATCTAAACGAGAGGCTAGCATACGAGAGGATAAGCAATCAACAGAAATTGAGAGCAGAAATATCAGCAAGCCAAACGAGAGACAAGCTTTTTTGCAAAATCAATTGGCCTTAAAAAACGGTTGAATCGCTTACAAAATAATTCTGGAGGTCCATCATCATCATCTGATGCTTCTAAAACAAAAGGCTCATCAAAATCATGACCTCAACGACGCCAATGTCACCTTTTAAAGAATTTTTTTGTAAAACGTTTTTTAAAGATAGCTGATTTGTCTAAATCTATTCGTTTTTTTCGCTAAATAAATAAATAAAATCCTCAAAAATCTATCCATATAAGCTACTCCAAGCATTCTTCTACCTAAATAGTCTATAATTTTTATTTTCAAAAGTGACATGACATGACATGGTCCATGTCCAGCGCAGCAACAGCAAAAATCCAAAATCGAATAAGATTTATATAGGAGAACTAAATAGTGCACCAGTTGCATAAGGGCCAAATTAATCGGGCAATTTTTGCTCTTTTTAAAATAATTTTAATTGACACCCCGCATCCTCCTTGACCCCTCTGGATTCATCATCACCACTCTGAAAGCCCCCTGATTGCCACCTAATTAAGGTAATTATCAAATTTGGCTGATTTGCTGATTTTTTCTGTATTTTTGTGAAATCTTGAAAAAAATCCATTGCATTGGCCGCGGTTCGTTTAAAAAAACGTATTTTGGGGCCACCAATTAATTAATCCAATGCAAGGTCTATTTATCATTAATTAATTGGGTCATCTATGACCATTTGATGCACCAGTTTGTGCCAAAGGCACCTTTATGCATTTTGTAAAAAAACCTATCAATTTTTCCTTTAGATTTTAAAAATTTTGGAGCACATATTTTTAAAATAGTTCTTGGATTATTCTTCAGAAAGGAGGTGTAAAGGACTACAAGGACGTCGGTGACAGTGACACGAGGCCCGTGACCCTTGACCCTTGACACTTTGACCATGATGGGAACACCCCGTGCAGAGTCCGAGGATCAAGCCAAACTTCGATTTCAAATTGAGCTGGAATTTGTGCAATGCCTCGCGAACCCGAATTACCTCAATTTCCTCGCTCAAAGGGGATTCCTCAAAGACACTGCATTCATCAATTATTTAAAATACCTAGAATATTGGAAGGAACCCGAATACACCAAATTCCTCAAGTATACCCATGTCACTCTACTTTCTCGACCTCCTCTCAAGGCCAGAGTTTCGAAAAGAGATTTCAAATCAACGCTGTTCAAAGGTAAATTAGAAAAGAATAAGATTTTAACAATTAAAAAGTTCTAAAACTTTCTTATTTTTGGAAAAAAACAGTTTATTGAAGATCAACAACTCCTCCACTGGCAGCATTACCTTCGCAAGAGGATCAAATTGACAGGAAATAACCCTAGTGGACATGGGGGTGGGGATGGCCCAATTTTTCAAGGAGGATACCCGAATAACCAACAGAATTCACATCATAATTCATCCAAGCCTTAATTTACTTATTCTTAATTTTTATTTTCAGCGTGGCTCGATTTAAGTTAGTTTTAACATGTATTTATTCATTTTTACCCACAAAAATATTAAAATAAACACATTTTTTAAAGTTTAAAGCTGAATTCTATTGTATTTCAACTCCAAATCATTCATTTCAAGCGTAGAAATAATATAAAAGGCCGTACCTATTCAAGATTTCACAAAAAAGCATCTCAAATTAAAATTTAACCCATAATTTTTATAAAAATGAACAGAATGGCATCATCAGGCTTAAAGAATCCTATTCAAGATCTATCAAACACTCTACCATCCGTGTTAGGAGAGGGGCCATCACCACCACCACCAGCGGGTAAATGCCCTTGGGGGAAGACATCATCTCCAGCTAATTCTATCAATGTCACCCTTCCATCAAACCTTGTCAACTTTAGTGACATAATGAGCGAGCAGCTAGCGACTACTCTTCAAGTTGAGGAAGAGTTAAAGGGGATCCAGGGCCTTTTACAAGGAGGCGGAGGAGGATTATACCCCGAAGCACCTACCACCATTCCTCCCGAGAGTATGGAGACCCCTTCTGGAGAAACTTGTTCCGATCAAATGATTGCATCAATGCTACAGCTTCAATTCAACAAGGAATATGACGAAGAACTCCGGAGGATTGAACAGAAAGTCAACCGCAATTCTAAAGTCTCTGTGTCCCTCTCTAATTACATGGCATCCCCACCCAGGGCTCAAGAGTCGAGCTCTGATGAGGAGGAGGATGAACTTGATGGAAAAAACTGGGATTCTTTTGAGGTAATTTTTATATATACGGATCCGTAAAAATGAATAGCTTCTTATTAATAATTTAATTTAGGCAAATGAAAGAGTATTTGCAAATGTGAACCAAGCCAAGGCTGGATATGTGAAGATTAATAATGAAGTGACGACAAAACATGATACTACAATGAGTGGGAGGAGGAATGCTTGCCGTGTAATGGAGTCACTTTCCCCATCCATTCAAACTGGGGATGGTGGAGGATTTGATATGAAGCTGAGTAATAAAGTTTTTAATCAATTAAAAGTATATTCAAAATCTGAGGAGGACCGAAGGAGCCGAGTTCATGATAAATCCGAAAAATCAACAAATGAAATGGCAATTGATTCAAAAACACGGCTTCTACTCTATAAAATGGTTAATAATGGGATCCTCGAGAAAGTATATGGGATTATTTCAACTGGGAAAGAATCTATTGTGATTTATGGGACTGGAGGAGGAGGGCCAGTTGAAGGGAATGGAGGATACCTTGAAATTCCACCTGAATGCGCACTAAAAGTATTTAAAACAACCCTGAATGAATTCAGAACCCGTGACAAGTATATCAAAGATGACTATCGATTCAAAGATCGGTTTTCAAAGCTGGTAAATTACTTTTATTAAATATTACATCGGAAAGTGTTTAATTACATTACTATCTTATGGCAGAACCCCAGAAAAATCATACATTTATGGGCAGAAAAAGAGTTGCACAATTTAACCCGAATGGGAAAAGCAAAGATTCCCTGCCCTCCAGTTGTCACACTGAAAAAGCATATCCTTGTACTTGGATTCATTGGAAATGATATGAAGCCTGCTCCCAAGCTTAAGGAAGTCAAATTCCCTCAAGATGACAATGATGAAATGCTTAAGGATGCTTACAAACAAACCATTGAGGTTCGGAATTTTCTTAATTGACTAATATTGTATTTATAAATTGATCTATTTAATTTAGGGAATGAAAAAGCTCTACTCTGAATGCAATTTGATCCACTCTGATCTCTCGGAATACAGTAATTAATTTCATTATATTTAAAAAAAGCTTGGTATGTCTAATTGATTGCTCTGATTATTTTTAGATATCCTTTGGCATCAAAATACATGTTATTTTATTGATGTGTCCCAATCTGTCGAACCCAATCATCCAAATGCTCTTGAATTCCTATATCGAGACTGTACCAACATATGCCACGTAAGCACTACATGTAATTATAATTAGATTTTAATTTAATGCCATTTTTTTTAAATCCCAGTTTTTCAGCAAAAAAGGGCTGCTACAAATTGAGTCCCCTGAATCTCTCTTCACCTCAATCTGTGGGTATAAACTTGAGGGTGTTGGTGCTGATATAATTAACCAGGTTTGGTTAAACTCACTATACTAATTAATTAATTAATTAATTAATTAATATTTAATTGGTTTCAAACGCAGATTCAAGACTATGAAAAGAATCTGGAGCTGCTCACAGTTTCAAAGCCAGAAAAACCCTACCCTTTTGATTACTGTTGGGGAAATGAGAAGCTCAAGGCACAAATCCAAAAACCGACTTAATCCCACATGGACCAAATGGCACGGACATCAATGAGTCAATCAATTTAAAATTTCTAACGTATGTCGCGTCGCGTCACTTAAAAATTCAAAATTGTAAAAATGAATGATTTTTCATGAGTCTGGTTGAGTCTTTTATTCATGACCTCAATCTCTATATATAATATTATGTTGTTGAATTTGTTAATTGGTAAATGGATCCTAATTGGCATTTTAATAAAAAAAACAGGGGTCAAATGTCATTTTTCTACAATAATTACTGCATTTTTAAAAAATCGTTTCCAACTCGAAGGCGTCATAAAAAGCCTATAGGCTGCCAATATGGTGGTGGTCCATTTAAATCAAACACGAGGAATTCTGCATCTCGAGCTCGTGTTTATAAAGTTTGTCAATTAATTAATAAAATATAAATAGTTAATTAGCTAATTAGTGGCATAAGATTCTTCGTCATTTAATTCATGGGGATTGTCATTTTTAATTGAGAACAAACTCTAAAGGGCTTGAGGATGGACATTGGAAGTAAATTAAGTAAACACACTCTGTCTATGAAGGTACTTGCCACAAATTATTGAAGTTTTTAATTAATTTAATTACTTGCATTAATTGACATTGTTTTAAATTTCAGTTTATGAGAAAAACAAAGGATCAAATTGACCGATTTACTGAGGAGAAAAAACACCGTCAACATTTTAATTCAGAGTCTGCTGAGGATATTTTGAAAGCCTCAAATCAATCATTGTAAGTGTACCCAATTAGTCTTAAATTTCATACAATTATCTACTTTATTTGATTGCATTATTGCTCGTATGATTAAGGGATTTTAAAAAACAATTGTTTTTAAAAAAGAAGTTGTCAATTTTGTCATTTTATCAATTAAAATGACCCATTAGAACTTAAGTGAACAAGTGGTTATTTATTTAAACTAATTAGAAGATAATATGTAAAAAAGTATGTAAAATGTATTATAAATTACGTGTTCCAGAGTTGAAGAAGTGCCAAGTTATTCCCAAATCCTCGGGTACACTTATGCAAGGGTCTCCTTTGGAGGATTTAACAAGGATGTGGAATACAATGTGTCACGGAGGATTTGGAAGCCAGAATGGGCTCAAGATGAAGAGGGTGAAGTGGAGGATGAGGAGCAAAAAGAGAAGGACGTCACGGATGAACAGATGGCGAAAAATTACGGAAGTATAATTGCAACTGTCGGCAAAAAGTTTATCAATAAAAGGACAAGGGACGTACCAAATTCTGATGATGAAGAGGATTCTCCACCGAGGAGGTCAAATGGCCGAGGAAGAACAAGTCAAAATAATCAGAGGGATTCTAATCGAAAAAGAGGACATTTAAATGAGACTGAATCGAGGAATTATTCGCCACCACCCTCCAAAAGATCCAAATTCATTAAACCTGATGATAAAGTTTAATTTTGTACACTTTTTATAATTATCTTATATTTAGCTTTTAAAATATCATTACATTTTTACAGATTAATTATGTACATGTACTTTAAATTACAGATACTTTCCTTGAATTTTAATTACACCTAATTAAGAATTCTAATCAATATGTTGAATTTACTCAATTTATTTATCAATAATCTAATGAAATTAAATCCTATTTTTTAAAGATCCATATAATACAAGCGAGCAATAATGCAATCAGATGCATAATCTACATTGCATTTGTCAATTTAATCAGATTTATTTAATTTATAATTATTTTAATTTGTAGGTTCTTTTAAAGACTTAAATCCAAAGGACTCTCCTTCTTTGACTTTGTTTCAAACTCAAGTGATTCGTGTGTGAATTTTACAAGTTTTTAAACGTGAATTTAGACTCTTTTTTGTATTTATTAAAATAAGATTGATCTATTTAACCCTTGTGAGTGAAAAGTCGGTTCAATCATGAAATCTTGTAGTACAAATGATGTCAAGATCTACAATTTGAGCGCTGGGAAATCTTTACCAGAGGTATTTCTAGCCTAGACCCCTCAGAAACTTGCTTTTGTATCCTCAAATTCTAAAATATCCTTTCTAAACTCATTCCAGTGGCTCTCAGAACGCCGGAGAAGATCCCTCCAAAAGAAAGATGTAGATATTCGGCGGAGGATCGAGCTAATCCAAGATTTCGACATGCCTGGCGTAAGCTCCAATATCAAAGTCACTCCTGATGGTAATTACATCCTTGCAACGGGGACATACAAGCCTCGAGTCCGGTGTTTTGATGTTCAAAATCTATCCATGAAGTTTGAGAGATGTTTCGATTCGGAGGTGGTCAAATTCTTAATTCTTTCCGAGGATTACAGCAAGGTAATACTTAGGATTATTACAATATAATAGTCTCCGCACTCAGGATTAATTAATTAATGAGATTATTTTGAATTCCAGATGGCATTTCTTCAATCTGATCGATTTCTTGAGCTCCATGTCCAATATGGTCGATATTATCGGATGAGGATACCTAAATTTGGTCGTGATCTGGTCTATCATACCCCTTCCTGTGACCTCTTTATCGCTGGAGCGACCCACGAAGTATTCCGATTTAATCTAGAGCTTGGCCGATTTATGATCCCTTGGTCAACCGAAGCCAAAACGATAAACTGTGCTGGGGTTAACCCTTACCATCATTTAATAGTGTTTGGGACTGAGGAGGGTCGCGTAGAAGGATGGTAATCTCGGCATTATAAAGCTTACACCTAATTCCCATTTAATTTAATTAACTTTTTATTTAAAAGGGATCCACGAACTGGACAAAGGGTTAATTCACTTGATACTGCCCTTCATTCACTCTCTCAAGATACAGAGTAATTTACTTAACTGATATTTACAAGTTTCTTTTTGTCTAAACGCCTTATCTTTTCACTCCAGGATTGATGAATTCCCTTCAGTCTCAGCTCTAACCTTTAAAGATGGGCTGACAATGGGCGTAGGGACATCCACTGGTCAAATCCTCCTTTATGATATCCGTTCCTCG
>JAAZTK010000545.1:0-19521 GCA_036507255.1 Megalothorax incertus
ATATCCGATCTGTCCCTGCTGGGCGGATTTTCGGATCACCGGATCCCAAAACTTGGGATTATATGATGGAACAAAGCCAAATCCAATGTTTGCATATCGCGAAGATGTGTTGCAATTTTTCAAAAGAGCCGAGTCGGAGAATTTTGCATTTTTTTTCTTGTTGCAAGTTTTTTAGGTCAACATTTTATTTCGTAGCACTCTTTTTTTAAAGCCATATGCGCAACTTTAGATAAGCATTCACATCATATCCGAAATCCGAATATTCCGAATGCCCTATATCAATATAATTAACTTGTCTCGAGTGTCCCCCGAGAAATTCTACAAGAAGAGCTAGCTAACTTGACACGTATCCATTTTTCTGAAACATTTAATAGAGATCTACTTGTTAGGAAGAACACGAGGATTATCCTCAGGGATTGCATGCAGTAAATCTTACTCAAAATCCATCGAAATATCTATTAGCTTGGTGTTTGCTAAATGCAAATTAATATTGGACTTCAGAAGTTCAGAGCCGTATAAAAGATTCGAATATTTGAAATATTAAGTTAATTTAGATGATTAAGATCCACCAAGAATCTTGAGTATTAAAATTAAAATTAAAAATTATACTAATGTTAATAATTATTATTAAACTTTAATCTATGATTCGAACTAAATTCAATAAAGGTCATACCTTTATGAAAGCGTCCATACTTAATATTACATATGGTAGTATATAAGACCATATTCTTTGGATTGTGGAATCAGCTAGTATCTCATTCTATCTGTAGTATCTAAAGACTTGATAATGGATTTGTTGAAATATAGGAATCCAAAATCTCAAGTTCCTCTTAGGTTTGCAAATTGTAATAGGTAATCTAAGGTTTTGTCATTTGAAATATGAAAATATTTATTTTATTCAAATAACATAAAAAATTTAACATTTACTGATAAAATGCGCATCAAAATAATATTACAATTAGTTATATCCTTATGCTTAAAAAGCTAATTAATTTTATACCTTTTTACATTTACAAGTATTATTATTTTATACTAGATTTAGGACGTACGATTCTCAATAACTCGTTGATAAAAATGTGGAGCTAATTCCTCTAGCCAAGATGATTCAATGACAGTTAGATCCCGGATGTAAACTTGATTTGTATGTATAATCTCAGAGAAGAGAACCCTAATTTTTTAAAAATAAAAAAAGCGGCGTTAATTAAGAGGATACAATTTCAATTTTCATTACAAATATTTACCATTGAGGCTGAGGAAGAGTATAAAGTACAGAAGTGGGATGGACGAATACAGGCAAGTCTCCACGAACAGTTTTGTATGTTCCAGAATGATGGAGATACACGGCATTGGGGAAAAGACCGGAAGTAATACATTTTAGGACTTGTACTAAATCATCTGCAAATTGAATTATGGTAAGTTTTACAATTTTATAAGCAAAATTAATTATTTACTTACCCCCACATGATACTTGAGGTATTTTAAAACGGCCCAACATTTTACATATTTGTTTTCTAATTTCTTGAGCTCGCCTCAACCTTTTATATTGCAAAAAATTTTGTCCACACCATCCCCTATTGTCATTCTTCATAAATACACTGGATAAAAAAATAGAAATATTAGCTATCTGGAGTTTCAAATAAAAAAAAAACTCAAAACTTACTTGAAAGTATTTAAAAGTGTAATCAAATCCCCTTCGGACACTTCAAACTTTCTTTTAGCAATCCTAGCTCGAATAGCATTCTGACCAAATGGCTGTACAAAAACGCTCTCAACTTGAAGCATAGCCACAATTGTTGCAATTTCTTCGCTACAGCCCATTTCACCGGAACTCATAAGGATTTTTGAAAAGATGGGATTGAGAGGAAATTCTGCTATCTTTTCGCCCAGTGGAGTTAGCTTTCCATTCGATTCCATTGCACCTAATGCAAATAGGAGTTCAACACCACAAACGAGATTTTTTGCTGGAGGAGCACTCGGGAAATGGAATCGAACTAAATTATCAATCCCTAGGACTTTTAATTGAAGGATTGGAAAGGATAGATCGCTACGCTGCATTTCTGGAGGTGAAGCTGTTGAGAATTTTTCATATTCTTTATCTGGATATAATCGGAAACATTTCCCAGGTTGTGTTCTTCCAGCTCGGCCGGCTAAAAATTTAAAAAAAAAGATATTTTAATTTTATACGTAATTTTTAATTTAAAATAAATGCACCTCTTTGTTCTGCAGAAGCTTTTGAAATTGGAACAACTACGAGAGCGTCTGTGAATGTTCCTGGATTATACCATTTCATTTTTACGAATCCGCAATCAATTACTATTTTTTTAATTAAAAAAATTGTATTATTAAGTAATTTTAATAAAAATATTAATTAATTTAATAGTATATTACCAAAAACAATCCCGTGAATAGTAATCGAGGTTTCTACAAATGAAATAAGAATTATAGAGTACTACTTAATAAGTAGTACTACAGATAATCCTAAATTTTTTTAAATGTTAGTTTTTAGACAAGCTTACCAGCTATATTGGTTGCAACTACAACTTTACGCATTCCTTTCGGTGTAAATTGAAATACTTTAAGCTGATCCCTGTGCGGCAAAGCTCCGTACATTGGGAGTGGAAGTAGCTGCACTATAAAAATCCAAAGAAATAAAGCAAATCTAGTTAAAATTCAGTATCATTAAGGTATACACACAACATACGCTTGCTTTTCCCCAATTGATCGCCATATTGTTGTAAAAGTGTAACTGCTTGATCTACTTCATCTTGTCCAGTAAGGAATATCAGTATATCCCCACGTTCTTCATTCATATGGATTTTGAATGCAGTTTCTACTGATTCTTTGACGTAATTTGGGACAGGTTCTGTAAAATAAATCAAATGAATTTCAAATTTTTTTTGATTAATGAAGATTTCTTTGAACTATACCTTCCACATAAAATACATCAACCGGATGAGCTCTGCCAGACACGCTAAGAATTACAGACGTATCTTTTGACCTTTTCCCGGATTTACTCTTTTCACGAAGGTTGAAAAATGATTGAATCTCCTCAGCATCCACAGTCGCGGATGATACAATTAGTTTTAAATCCTTTCTTTTCTGAAAGTGGATAAAATAATGCATTTTACAAAAGATCCAAGAAGATTGATAGTAAATGGTCAACTTACTTTTAGCACTTTCCGCAAAAGGCCCATTAAAATATCAATATTCACCGTCCTTTCGTGGACTTCATCAAGCATAATAACTGAATACAGATTAAGAAGAGGATCTCCCATCATTTCTCGGATTAAAAGACCTTCCGTTAGAAACTGCAAAAGTAAAGAATTTAGTTAGGTATATATGCTGTATTATGAATTATGATTTATGAATATTTTTGTAAAACTCAAATTCACCTTTATTTTGGTAGTCTTCGGGTCAAATTGCTCATCAAATCGAATGGAATAACCTACTTCGTGTCCAACAAGAGTTCCAATTTCATCAGCCACACGAGATGCTGATTAATAAAATAAATCAATTTGAATTAAAATGTAAAAACAAAAGTCTTGCAATTTCCCCTTTTATTGAACAAGTATAAACTTACCAAGTGTAGTAGCTGAAAAATCAAATTGAAATAAAGCCAATTTTAAATAATTCATTTTATATATCGTATTTACCAGCTATCCTTCTTGGCTGTGTAACTCCAATCATTTTGCCTTCAGGTGCCCAACCAGCTTCATGCAAATACTATTTCAAAATAAAAAAGATGAAAGATTTTACAAAATCAAAATCAAATGAATCAATTAAATACAATAATTACAAACCTGAGGAATTTGCGTACTCTTTCCACAGCCAGTCTCTCCAATTAACACCAACGTTTGAAATTTCTCCAGGAGGTATGTAATGTGGTCTTTATTTCGGTAAATTGGTAACTTTTGTCTTTGTTGATCCAGTGAGTAATTATGATTGGGATTAAATATAAAAGCTGTCCCAGTATTTGTATCAATATCCGGTTTATCCTCCTCCCAACCCGCTTCATCTAAATGTTCAAAATTATATAATTAATGCACTATTCCAAGATATCTCTTTAATTACAATTAAAAAATTTTAAACTAAAAATTTACCAGCCGGCTTCAGAAATGGCAACTTTCTTTTAGAGCTTGACATCGTCACTTCGTCCCTCTTTTAAAGCCAATTATGTCCTCAATTCACACGCAAAAAGAGCCTGATTATACCTTTGAATTAATATTATAAATCTAACCCAATTAAGCCTAATTAAAATAATTAATTTGTTATTTTGGGAGATTCAGGTAAATTATTTCGAAATTCACCGAAATTCAAATATGCATTTGGCGCTGTGTAGTCTAGAGCGGTTTTTCGCACAATTTCAAAACATCGTGTTTGCGATTTTATTCTTGCCGACTTTTTGGGCGACTTTTGCATTTTTCTATTAATTAATTAGCTAATTAATAATCGATTAGCTCAAAAAACAATTCTATTGGTTGTCCAGAAGGCATTCGTACCGAGAACACCGAGGATTTGGTAAGGGTATTTCAAAAACCAATTATTTTTGACTTTGGACTTTTTGTAATTTTTAAAATTCATTTTTCGAAATTTTGATTTTAAAATTAAATTAATTAGTTTCAATTAATTATAAATCCTGTACCTCTTTGCAGGTTCTTCTTCTCCTGTTTGGATTCATTTTGAAGATGGATAATATATGTGACGATTAACGGCTACGGGTCTCGTGTTGGAAAACTCAAAATTGGAAGATTTTGGCATTTTTTCATCTAATTTCATGCAATTAATAAAAATCAGACAAAATGCACGGGCCTGATGCCATCAGAATTTCAGAATACCAAGAGGTATGCAAATTACATTGCATTGCAAACATTAATAATACTACTACAGAATTATATAATTAAATACAATTTTGAATTCGCAGGAGATCAGAACTCTGAGGGAGAAATACTCTGACCTGGCTCTGAGATACAACGATCTTTTTCTAAAATATCAAGAACAGTGTAAAATCGACCCTGAAGTACAAGCAAAGAAAATAGCGAATGAGCAAAAGAAGCTGAAGAGTGAATTTGAGAAAAAGATTAAAAGTCTTGAGAATGATTTAGATAAGGCTACGGATAGAGCGGATCGTTATAAGAAAAAGTGGCTTGCTGCAAAGAAATCAAAGGGGAAAGAAGATGATGATGACAAAGTAGTTTCTCCTTCACCAAAAAAGAAAGGTGGTAAAGCCAAGCATTCCTCCAAATATTCCCAGACAGAGGAAATACAATGTTCGAGTGAAGAGGATGAACCATTTCTTAATCATAGTTTAGGGGATCCTTTTGATGAGGAACAACTCTTTAATTTCCTATCTGTTGATAAACAATTGGAGGAGCTAAATAGAGGATCGAAGGAGTGATAAGAGCGTAAAATTATTCTCAAAAGCACAAGAAGAAGAAGTCCCTTCAAAATTCCATTCGATATTCGAGCCAGATGGGGATCTTCCAAATGGAACATGTGCAGATCTTTCTGCATCTTCAGAAGATGATGAAGGATTCTGTTCAAACCCAAAGACACCTCCGGAGAGTTCTAGTAAAAAATCAAATGATCTCACAGTTTTAAATCCCTCGGATCGAACACCAGCTAAATCTAATGGAGTTCTTCCCAATACCCCCTCAGTCACGACAAGGCGGATGATTAAAGAGCGGGTATTAAATGAACCTCCACTTTTAATTAAAAGAAAGATCGAAACGCCACTCAAGAGGAGCTCAAATAAAGCCCAGACCCCGCCTAGGGTAAACTCTTGTTCATTTCAAAAGGCTTCTACTGCAAATCAGCCTAAAATTGTAGAGGCCGAAAAGGAGCATAGCAAAAAGAATGGGAGAGCTAATGGCACTAGTAAGAATATCAATGAAATCATGCTTGGATCTACACGGACTAGTTCCAGAACTAAATATGTACCTGCAAAGTCCAAGGAAGAAGAGTTTGAAAGGGAGGAGGAGAAGCGGAATATTCTTCAAGCGGATCCAGATGCTGGAATGTATGAAAATAATGCCAAGAAGAAGAGGAGGATTGCTCATCCCAAAGCTCCAGAGGTTTCTGCTCAGATTTCTCCAAAACTGAGATCAGGAGCTAACGATTCCGACAAAGAAAGCGGGAATAACATGTGTATTGAGGAGAATAATAATGCGAATACGACTCAGGAGGAAGGAGCTGCAAACCTGAATTCACTTGAAGCGATTCCAGAAATTCCCCAGCTTAATTCAACGCAAGATGTTCCGTTAAATCAAGATGAGGAGAATATTGCTGAACCTCTAGCACCTTTATCTTTACCAGAGATTTTTGAAAATATTATAAAGCCTGCTGAAATTCAAGCCCAAGATTGCCGTCAAATTAAAGACCCTGAAATAGTGGACTTTGATTTACCAATGGCTCAAGATGAACCTGAATTTCCGGATCTCTCTTCTTTTGCCCCTCCTGTCTACCCGATTTCACCAATTAAAGATTCCCCACAAAAAGAGTCTAGTCTGAATCATTCAGGGGATAAAGCGTCTAGTCTTCCATGTCCAGATCCTTCGAAATTGGCAATTCCAGTACCTCCTCAGACTATGAGCGATCCTATTGTACCAATTTTGGACAAGGATTCACCGACAAGTCCAAGAAATGATCAAGAATTTGAGGAAGGTGAGCTCTCTACGGATGATGAAGAGGAGGAGGAGGTAGAATTGGCAGAGCCAACCGAGATCATTCAAGAGGAGCCTATGGATAAATGGTCACATCGGGGTCAATCTAAAGCTCGTAAGTTTCTAGACTTTTTCTCTTTTTAATTTAAATCATTTAAAAGGTTATTCTTTTTTTAGCGCAATATATTGGCCGTTCCAAAGCTCTAATCAAGCAAATTATGGGCCGATCCGAGGATGAATTGAAGAGTGAAAAAGAGCAGATTTTGGAGGAATTTAAAAAAGATGATATAATTCCTGGTGTATTTATTGCAAGGTTTGTTTTATTATACAGTATACTCGATATATTGAATTCAATTGAATTTTATTTTGTATACAGAGCAATCTACAAAGTAGCTCAAGACAATGTTACCGAAAAGATTGATCGGAGTAAAAAGGATGAAGATGAAGAATTCCTTCCATTGAGTAATTCTTACCGAAAAATCCTCGCACTCGTCAAGATTCTTCGAGATGGGATCCCTGCTTGTTATTCAGATCTTCCTCACCTTTTGGTCGAGTTTTATTCTACACAAATTATACCCAAATATCGCTCTCGAGTAAGCCCTTTATATTTATAATTACTTGAATCATTTTATTAAAATTTTGACTATTTCAGAACGACGACGATTTGGTATCTCTTGGGCGGTTATATGGAATTATATGCAGGCATTATAGGATCTCTTCAGGAGCTATTGAGCTTATGTTTCAAACATTTTATTGGACTCCTCCACATGCCTTCTCTTTCTCATTCGGACTATTGTGCACCTACCCCGACTGCCTATCTTATATCACTTATGGTACTACCTTATAACTACTATAAATTAATATAAATTCTATTTTAAAAGTTATTTTTTTTTTCCTTTCCAGAAAACATGAGCATAAAATTCAAGTCTATTGTCTACGCTCTCCTGAATCCACCTCGGTTCAACACTGCTCAGTATTTCAGTAATGTCCAGTCTCTAATTAATAGAGGACTAGGATTTAATCTACCTCAGCTCACATTTGACCAAATGGTACAAAGTATATTTGAGGAATTGAAATGCCTGGAGGGAGATAGAGCTCTTCGTGAAGCAGGATCAGCACTTACAATGCTCTTCCTTCAAGGGGATTGGGATTCTTATATTCGATTTATCCAGAATCAACTCGTGGGATTATTTAAAGCTTGGCAGGGCGAAACCGTTACTGATGCTGTTTTTGCAACTTTTATTCGAATGATTGGTAAATTCATTTTTTATTAAAATTGTGAGGAAATTCGAGACTAATTTTTTTAAACTTTTTATTTTTAAATTAGGGGATGTATGCAATGATTCAGTCGAGTTTAAAGAAGTTGACAATCTTCTAAAGACGGTTGAAACACTTGGGAAGATTGATCAGGATATAAGTAAGTTGATATTAAAGTTTTTCCTTATTTAAATTTTAAATATGTACTAATTTCAAAAATAGCTACTAATTCTTTAATTTTTTTTGCATCCTCAGTGGCTCCAATACTTCGAGAAGAGATTCAGGGGACTTTGAATAAAATAGAGGAGAAAAGGGCTCTGATTCAGGGGAAGGGATCTGTCGAGTTGAAATGGGAGTATAAAATTGATCCAAGAAAACAGCCAAAGGAGCGAAAAGTTTGGCCCAAGAAGAAGGGGAAAAAGAAGAAGAAAAAGAAGACGCTGAGTCTTGCTCAACTTCGAAAAAAGGAAATGAAAAAAGCTGCGAATGAAATAATTGCTCAACAAAAGAAGGCGGAAAAGATGAAGAAAAAAGCGAATCAGGAGCAAAAGGCTGGTTCATCTCAAGGAAGTATGAGTAATGGCAAAGGAAATGCCCAGAATGAAGCCAAGAAAGAGCCTGAAAAGCAACAAATTGTAGAGCCACCAGTACCACCAAAGACCTACTCAACTCGATCCAAATCTAATACTTCTACTAATACTTCGAATGTGAAACTCCCAAATACATCTCATAATAGATTATTTAAAAAGATTTCAAAGCATCTCCCTCAATTCCATCCACTTCAGCGGCAGTATACAAAGCAGAAAGCGATGATAATGAACGAGTTGGAGCAAAAATAATAAGCTTTCAATTTTAGCATCAGTGTATTCATTAATATTATACTAGGTATTAGGTTTAAGACAAATATACCTATACCTCCAAGATAGTCCAGCCTTTGTAATTAGGTAATATTAATCTTACAATATTATTTTGGCATGTATTTTAACGATATTTAAAAAATTTTGTAACACTTCTTATTACGACTTTAAGAATATTCTAGAGAATAGAGATATTTCAACCCGTATCATTACTTTACTTTATAGAAAAAATTAATAGTTGAAATAAAGAGATCTACAATTCAATATTTATCAATTAAAATCTTTATTTTTTTTAATATTTATAATATTGTATGTATAGTATGCATAATTTTAAAACAAACAGGTTACTTATTCATCCTAAGTATCTATACACATGTACCTGCACTAACTTTCTTAATATTATAATCCATATATGAGAATTAGGACTAGAGCACATACTCTGCATATAATTCATTTCTAATCCTAAGTTTATAAATCTGCAAATACCTAATAGCAATTAATATTATAATTAATCAGAAGAATTAAGTCTTTAAGGATTGAAGTCCATTTAAATAGTCTCATAGATGTGAAAGATAGCCCCTTAACTCATTATATCCGGATTCCGTACAAGTATTCATTAACATTATTTATATGAGCAAGAGTCATACAGTGTGCGTTGAGCGTCTCTTCCTTTGAACCGTTAATTGGGATATATGTATCACATGCCTCACAGTTGAGCATTTTCAAAGGGGAGAGCCGTTTCCTTTCCATTTTTATTCTACAAATTAGGGGTTTTAAAAAAGTAATACTTCGCTCATCTTGTATAGGTTCAGAATTCTCCGCTTGATCGGGCTCAGGATCCTTTGGAATTATTACACTTTCGGTTTGGAAATGACTCTCTTCCTCTTTTACATCTATAATATTTGTTCGGTCTTGGACACAAGATAAATCCTCATATGCATCATTCGAGACATTCTCGTTCTTCTCGTCAAATGGAGCGAGGTACATGTCTGGATATTCTGGGTTTATACTTGAGAATTTTTGCTCTTCAAAATCCTCATTAACTGGGGATTCAAAAGAGTTTTCGGGGGAATCTCCGATGCTCTTTTGTGGCTCTTTTTCTAATGACTGTTCATGTAATATTTCATTAGGTTGGTCTATTACTGGAAGGGTCTGCGCCTCCTCATCTTTTCCCTTTTTGTCGGATTCTTCTTCTGCCTTGTCCACCTCTCCCTCATTAGCCTGACCAAGAAATAAGTAGTTTTGCTCCAATCCTGGAATATTTCTCTCGTTCGAAGGAGGATTGGAATATACTTCAATTTTTGGTGTAATATCCTGAAGTTGTTGAGGAAGCTCCGAATCAAAATATGATTCCGCAATCGAATTAGAATTCAAGGGTTTCTCCGACTCTTCTCTAGGACTTTGTTTTTCGAATGGCTCATTAGGTAGAGAATGCGAAGTTGGGGATGTGGAGGTGTTCGGTAGAGATTCATTTGATCCTTTAGTTGTGGAAGATATTCGAGGGAGAATTTTAACGGGACATTTGCTAGCTTGTGAGGCGAGATATATTGCAGCGGCCTGAATGAAAGTCATCATAATATATGCGTAATGAATTATCTATCGTAGTTTCTATTTCATAATCTCTTCATCAATTATTCTAGAAAATATGCAATTCATAAAACCCTACCTCATTTGCCAAATACTTCGCTACATCCCGTGGCTGATTGTGAGTAATTTTGATGTGCCGATCCAAATTGTCCTTTCTTCGAAATAACTTTCCACAAATCCAGCTGAAAAGGAATATTTAATCAAGAAAACTTATTTAGCTAGAAGTCGAGTTTTTAGCATTTCATACCAGCGAAATGGACGCTCTCCAGAGTGGATGACCAGGTGACGACGGAGATCCTTGCTATTTGAGAAAGCTCTGGAACACTGGTCACAAGCGTACGGTCTATCGGAAGAGTGGGTCCTCATATGAAGATCCTACGATATTACGGTATGCATAAAATATAATTGCATTTGCATATATCGTAGTATTAGGTACAATATATCTTACCAGTGTCCATTTGAGTCCGAAACTTTTCTGACAAATCTGACAGGTATGAGGACGCTCTCCCGTGTGTATTATCTCATGCTTCTTAAGATTTGTCATACCAGAAAACCTTTTGCTGCAAAACTGTCATTTAAAAAATATGGATTAGGAAAATATAACGAATTAAAGACTTATTTATTATTATTTATTATAAATCAATTTATGTATCCAATACCTGGCATACATACGGTTTTTCTCCAGTGTGAACTAGGTTGTGAGCGCGAAGGGCTTGAGCATTGGCGAATCCACGACCACAAGTTTCACCTAAAATTCATTTCAAATCATAAAAAGGTCTCTTCTAATCTAATACATAATTAAATCTATAATCAATCATAATTGAATTAAAACTTACATAAGAAGGGCTTCTCTCCCGTATGTGAACGGAGATGCCGAGTCACTTTCCCCCGTTGATTGAATCCTTTTCCGCATCCTTTTTGTGCAATTCAACAAATCATTTTTAGATTATTATACGATACATTTAAACCAATCCATTCCAAATCTTACTTGGACATTTGAAGGGCTTTTCCCCTGTATGTGTCCTCAAATGATACTCGTAGTGTGACTTTGCAACGAAACCCTGAGTGCAGATGGGGCATCTAAAATATACCAAATATAATATTTACAATGCAATGGTGAATCAAACATTTTATTAAAACACCGTACTTAAAAGGTTTGATACCATTTTGACAGAATTCATGGTACTTTATGTGCGCCTTGGTCTTGAATTTTTTTGTGCAGACATTACATTGGTACATTGTAGGTGTCCCTTCTTTTCCCGTGCCTATTTTAAACAATGATCTATCAGTAGTACCTCCTACTCCAAAAAATCAATTTCAACTTACTAATGATGGTAATATGGTCATGTATAAGAACTCTGTTTCGCTTCTTTTTAACGCTCTGTATCTTCTCCTTATCTAAAACTCTACTTGTGTTTGGGGCATTGTCATCCGATCCTGAAATCACGACTTGAAAACTTTTGGTGGATTGAGAGCCACCCTCAATGGAATCATCATTATAGCTGGAATCGGGTGAAATTGATGACCCTTGGCTCGGATTAACGTGGGTCGAATAAGATCCACTGTTATGGCTTAAATTGAGTCCCTCTCGATCTTTGAAGAGATCTGGAAGAGGTGGAATTTCTTCACTTGTGGGAGATGCTATATTAAAGGATTCTCATCAAAATCTATTTCAATTTTTCAAATATACTTAATCTCGTAAAAGAAGCTCACCCTTTTCATTTAAATTTAAAATACACTGCGGACAATGTTCATTCGACATGAAACAAAGCCTACACTTGTTGTGCCCACACGAGTCGAGGATTGGCCCTCGGTTGGTTGAACTGTATTCGATATTACATTGAGGGCAGGAAGCTTCTTTTAAATTGACCTATATATATTTTTTAAAAAAAAGTTTAAAAATATTCCAGTCTTATTCCAAATAAAGTTAGTTTTATTTTTTACCTGAACTTTCTGTATCTGATGCCCCAAATCCAATCCCATCCCATCTTCAGTCACACATGGGATTTTCATCTCTAAGAATGTTTAATGCTTCAAGGAATTTTTTGATAATTATCGAGGGAAATGGTAAATGTGTCACTGATAATCAAATCAGACATAATTTCTTATACTAATACGATAGTAAATGTATTTAGTAATTTACTAAATACTAATTGGAACACTTCCAGACTGCACTGGAAGCTTTCCTGGAACTGATCCTGAGAATGAGCGGTAATTTTTATATTGAAGTATATTGTAAAACAAACAAAGTCCATATTATACAAAGTATTTAAAACATAAAAGAGATAGGAGCACCCGGTTCCCAGATGCCTTCAGGAACTGCACCTGGTGTCCATATACAATACAAGGGTCATAAGTATGTTAATAGATTATAGTTATACTTTGTACTACAAAGTATAACTATTAACTATACAGTTTGTACGATAGGAATTGTAGGATACAGTGAACTGTGAAGCATAGGAATTTAAACTTTAAAGGTACCTCAATCCCTTGGGAGAAGGGTTTTTCAAATTTTTCTATGTATAAAAAGTAAATAACCCTATAAAAGCCAAAAGGTATCTCTTCTACCGAGTGACCTACTATATTGCATAGGCTATATAGCCCAACATAGGATTTAAAATTTTCAGTAGTACAGGGGGATAGGATCATAGGAGCCTTAAAGCTTTATAGGTAGGACATGGGACCATTTTTTCAAATTACCTTATGATGGCTAAAGATGATTATATTTGGAGTTGATAATTAGTCGAATTTGATATTAATTTCAGGTAATTAAAAATTAAATTGGTGGTTTTGCATGCTCGGAGAGAACTGAAATTCAAATATCAATATAATGTATACGAACAATCTAGCATTTAGCATTCACAACCCGCCCCAATCGCAGGGGAATGCGAGTAACATTTTTCAATTTTAACTAATTAGAGGTTAATTGTTAATTAGAGGTTAATTAGGGCCTTCGAAATTAAACCACTATACTTTTCCTATAGTTCATTTAATTCTCTTTCTTCTCTGGGGAGAATTTTTTAATTAGCTGATTAATTAAAAACTTTTCTTAAGGGACCAAATTCAAAATTGTGTCCACAAAAGTGGAATAGGGCCGTTTCGAGCAGGTTAAATTAATAGAATATTTATTGTAATTAATATTATGCAGGGTACAACGTCATTTTATAATAAATATCTTTATTTTTCTAAAAGATCATTAACATCGACATATTTTTAAGAGATTTAATAATTTTAAACAAAAAGGACCATATTTTGTGAAGTAATTATAAGTTAGTGATGTTAGGTGTAGGTAATATAAATATTCATTCCGGAATGAATTTTTGAATTAAAAATCTGGACAATTATTATTCAAGGCCCATTTTAAAATAGCCGTGTAGTGGATATTCGCAAAAGATTCATTTTAAACTAGTGTCATATTCAAATGAAAATATCTAATAAAAATTTGAAATTAAAAATAGTTCAAACTTTTAAAGATTGAACAATTAAATAAAGATAATTCTTAAACACTTCTAGATCTACATAAAATTAAATAATTAATATTAATCATATTTTAAGCATAAATTCTTAGAATTAATATGCCCTAATGTGTAATTGTGATAAAAAGAAATTTTTTTAATCTAAATTCAATCTACTTTTTAGCCAACCTAGCGCTTGACCTCACACTTGATCTTGTAGTCCTCTTCCAAGCCTCTCCAATTGGCTCCTCATCCTCTTCAACACCCTCATCATTCTCTGCATGAAGTTCAATCTCATCCTCGTCAGCCTCTTCTCCATCTCCCTCACCCTCCTCATCCAGCACTTCTTCATCTCCAACCTCATCATCTGGCTCCTGGTTTGATTCACCCTTACTTTCCGCATCCTCAGCCTTTTCAAAGAAAAGAAAATATTAAATCCGACCAATAAAAAAAGAACTTTTTGTGAATGCATACCATCTTTTCTTCATTATTCTCCTCCGTCTCTAAAAAGTCAAGCTCCCCCCTTCCCTCAGCTGTATCATTCGCCTCCCCTTCTCCCTTGCTTGTTTCACCTTGCTCCTGCTTCTCTTTTTCAGCCAACTCCTTCTCCTCTTGCTCTTTCTTTTTCTTCGCCTCCTCCTCTTCTTTTTCCTTCAATCTTTTTTCCCTTTCAATCCTCCGTTCCTCCTCCGCCTTTTTCCTCGCGGCATATCTTTTCTCCTTCTCACGGTATTCATCCACATTCTTTATATGAGCGAGAGTCATACAATGTGCTTGGAGAGTTTCTTCCTTTGAGCCCTTAATTGGGATGTATCGGACACATGCCTCGCAATTGAGCATCAGTTTTTCAACCACCAGATCAAACCCTTCAATATTTCAAAAATAAAAATCGAAATTAATAAAATTATTGAATTTCAAAGGGTCCAAATGGGAAATACCTAGCTCATCTTGCGTCAGATTAGTTCCCTTTACATTATCCCCTTCTCCAGTCTCAAGATCCTTCATAGCCACCTTCTTGGCATGTTCAAGGGCCGCTAGATGATAGATATACACCTTCCAAATCCGAGAAATCAATGTCGCAGATCTCGCACTTCTTGTAGATCATGGTCTTGATTTTCTATTTAATTACAGAAATATTTTAGAGACGGATAATAAACCGAAGAATAATATATTTATAATGAATTACATTGTGAAGCTCATTCGCCTCATGTTCTTTTGGATCTGTTCGGAAATTGAGCTCGCAAACCCGACAATATGATGCTGAAATAGATAATTATTTAAATAGAGTATTTGTAAAATTGCATAATGAATTCATATCCCATACTTGTATCAGAGAGCGTATCTCCAGCCTCTTTCTCAAGCTTCCGCTGTTCATCCCGTTGCTCATTCCTCAGCCCAGACAGCTTCTTCCGCATATCAGACACGGCGAACATTCATCGAACGGTTGTGTGCAAATGATCTCAAATGAAGAGTAAATTCCTACGAAGAAAAAAACAATTTTAATGCAATTTTAAAAATATTATCTAAAAAATAGGAATTTGACTCACCCTGAAGCTTATACACTTTTTATCGCAATAGATGCAATGGAGTTTGAGGAGAGCCTTTGAATCCTTATCCTCTGCTTCTTTCGAATCTTTAGAAGCCCGAGATGACCTAGCCTTGTCACGACTTCTCGATTCTGATCTACTACTTTTAGACCCTTCTTTCTCCTCCCCCTTCTCGCTCTTTTTGTCATCCTCCTTCTTCTCTTCATCTTGTATTCCATCCGCTGCAGTGTCCTCTTCTTTCTTAATTACTTTATCCCCCTCAAGCTCATCTCCAACTGCTTCATCCAACACTTCCAGATTATCCACATCCATGTCTTCTAAATCTCCTGGTAGCGTCATATCCCTTTCCTCCTTAATTTCCTTCTTGACTTCTCCAGCTGGCTCTTTACTTTCACTTCGCTTGCTCGGTGTAGAGTCCTTATGTCGACTTCCAGATGAACTCCTGGAATTAATTCCAATAATTAATATAAAGATACTGATAAATGTAATACAACTGCTAATATTTACCGCTTCTTATCATCGTGTTTTTGTGCAGCAGCACGCTCTCGAATCCTCGATGAAACAACATCAGCAGTTCGTTCAGTTTGCCTTCGAATCTCATCTAGATTCCTTCCACTTGATCTACCACCACCATTACCACGATACGATGAGATAGGCTTTCGGGATATCCGGCCCGAAGTGAGCCCTGTAACTCGGTTCGTATACCCAGCTGGGGGTGGTCGGTTAAAACTCCCTCCACTTCCACCACCTCTTGGTTTGGCTCTAGGTCGCCTCTCATCAAAGCCTGATCTTCCATGATACTCTGGAGGTGCTTGTCGCATTCTGTTTTTTGGAATATTTGAAAAAATGAATTAGAATTGGATTTTGAAGGATTTTAAAGAGCTAGAAAAATTCAGAGATATTAAAATCATTAAGATGCTTCTTCTGGGGCGGCTAAAAAAATTATAAACGAGTGATGCGGGTCATTTGACATTTCCAATTGAGGATCTCCAGATGGTGGGTTTATTAGAATTTTTTCTATTAACTCTCGAGACCTGAGAGTCACGGGACCACGAGTACATTTTTTAAAGATGTTGTACTCGGATGTAGTACCATTACTCGGAAGAGCAATCTGGGCCAATGTCAATTTGACGAGCTGTGGGATCTCATTGTTATATTGGTATTCAGCTGTATAGATCGTCATATTTTTTTACCAAAAAATATGCTACAGTTTTTACAAGGAATTTCAAATGTAAAATTTTACAAGCCTTTTTTGGACGAAATTTGATTCGGAAATTGATTCATTACCGCGAGCCAGAGCCATAATTTCCAGATCCCGTGTCCCTCGATCCTCTTGATGATGATCGAAAAGTGTTGGTTGAAAGGAGAGGTGGTGGTGGTGGTGGGATTCTTCGAATTGATTGCTTCGAGTTGCCGCGTAAATCTGCCATATATTTGGAAGAGGAACCCCTTGAAGCGGGTGGTTGTGCAAAATCTCGGCGTGAGCTTCCACCACCTCCAAAGGAGGAGGTGCCTATAGCTGATTTCAATGATGGTATTCCTCCTCCTGAAGATCGACCAGTTCCACCTTCGTAATAAGTCTTGAAGCCGCCGCTACTGCCTCCTCCTCCACTGCTAGTGCTCGCATATTCTTTAAAACTCTGGAATTGTTGGTGTGACCAAAATCTTTCTTATTAATTTTATCTCCTTTTTTTAGCTAATTTTTATTGAGTCCTCTTTGAATCTCTCTCATTCTCTCCCCCATTTTATATTGGTACAGAGATTATAGATTGTGATTGATTGATAAATTTCGGGAATAGGGGGGAAAAAGATAGGTTCGATTAGAAATGGAGGATTTGTTTTGATTTGGATAATCCAGAATGTTTTGGAATTTTGGAAAGTGCATTTTTGACATTTTTGCACAAATTGGAAAAGTCCTTGATTTTGGGTGACCTCCCCATACTTACTTTTAACTCGTACAATTAAATATAAAACTTACATGTGATCCTCCAAAATCTCCCCTTGGTCTCTTCCGGTCTGAATCGTAATAATGAGGGTCACCTCCACCGCCAGAAGGTCCCCCATATGAACGCTTTGAGCCACCATAGCCTCCTCCTCCCCCATCTGAAATGAAAAATAATAGAATAAGAAGACTGTTGAATTATGAATATGACCTCCCAAATACAATACTAATAGTAATTACTAATTAGTATAATGTAATTAAGATTGATCTTTGGTATTGCTAGTGTAGTAGGCAATTCCTAATTAGCTAAGAGAATTGTTTTGAACTTTTTATTAAGGTTTTTGAACCCCTTTTGAAATCCATTTCAATTTTGCTTAAAATATTAGGCAATTAATGAATATTAGCAACTTACAAGACTGGGGACGATGATGGCCTGACATTGTTGATGTTTTGATGAAATTTGAATAGCTGAATTAATTAGCTATTTATTGATTAATTAAAATAAATAACAATCCGCCTCCGTGTTGAATTCTCAACTTCTCAGCTTCTTTTCTCAAATCCTCCAAATTTAGCGTCATCGAAGGACCATTTGGGGCAATATTAGAATTTCTGCATCATCCCACATAAGGAAATCTTATATGGCTGCATCCGGTCCTCAAAAACGTTTTTAAAATTTAAAGTTTTTTAAATGAAAGTGATTAAAATTCAAAATTCAACCCTAATTAATTAGCTATGAATTTTATTCATAAATCAATACATTTCAACATACCTTGAAATTCGAAAAGCAGAAAAATTTTCTAGAATTTAAAAATTCATATTGGACCTTCCAATTTTTGGAGGTCATCGCAATTTGCGATTCGCAAATCAAGTAAGGTCAAATTACCCTTGTTGATCAATTTTAAAGGAGCCCTTATCATTTCCGGTTTGCTTTTCAGGTGACAATGACAGACCAAACAAAATTGTGCATCAAAGATTCGTCGGCGGAAGTCAAAAAAGTGTTTTACGATTTCTCCGAAAATGCTTACAAAGCCGAAGAATTTCTGGAGAACCTATGTGACTCGATTGCTCGCATGTTTGAACGTCCTTGCAATTGTGCGAATGATCGTAAGTGGGCCAGAAATGTCAAGAGGTCAATAACAATTACTCAAAAATCTCAATTTCCCCTCCTCAGCATCAAAGGCGCATTCTTTTTCCCTTTCGAACGATATAAAGTTGAGGGAGCTTGTCAAGGATGCTGTGAATATTGGCAAAGCGGCATCAACAATTCCTAGATTGGTAGGTCGAAAAATACGATATTTTAATGTATATGAATTCAATTAGGATGAATATTATAATAGTATTTAAGGGAGATTTTTATAAACAGGCAACGGTTCCTCCAAGTGTACCTCGACCTTTGGTGGTATCCGAGCCTCTCCTGACAGCGGTTGAGTTTGCCCTGAGGAAGAGCAGACAAGCTGTAAAATCCTCAAAAAACAATAATAAAATGTGCGCATGCTGTCAAAAATCTTTTTGTGAAAACGTTGTGGAAGGAAACAATGTCACACCCTCAACTTCGGGGACGAGTACAAATGCGGAGCCAGAGTTTAAGAAGCCTCAACCCAAGAAGCTAACCAGAAAAGGTGGAAGACCAATTAGCAAGAGTATTTCACTAAAATTAGCAGAAAAGGAATGCTATCATTGCGATTGTAAGCCAAAATATACAATAATTTGAATTGAAGCATTTGTAGTAATGTAAATTCAAAGATTCCGATGACCTACGAGGAAGGATCTTTTTCTGCGAATGGATCAAACACGCCAATGCACAGATCTCAGCCTATAATAAAATCATGAAAAATCGGGCTATGCTTTACAAATATTTCCGGACCCTCCAGCATGAATGCAAGATGAAATGCCGTGTAATAAGACTTCATTCTTTCTAAAAAAAAGTCTTCATTTTAAAGATTAATCCATGCAGGGCTGGGGAATGACACTCTTGAACCCGAGGAATTTAAATTACCCCAACCATATGAATGAATTGATCCTGGATTCTTTTGTAGAGAGTGTACAACCTGCCGTTGTGAACGTTTCTGTGACCAGCCCCCCGATCCTTTCAATGACTTCGCCAATCATATCAAAGGAGATGTCACTTACTCAGCTACCAAAAGCTACTGAAGGAGGAGGAGGAAGCAAGTTTGTAGGATTAGGCGGTGAGATTACAATTACAACCAGGTCAGGGGG
>JAAZTK010000546.1:0-19502 GCA_036507255.1 Megalothorax incertus
GCTCCGTCTAATAATCACACTCCCCCCAACCCGAAAACCAAACTCTTTTTTTTATTTCACAACTCCCGGAATTAAAATTTCGCAGTAACCCATCGATTGTCACTGAATCATCATCACTGAATCCAAACCACAATAGATAATAGTTGACTCTAATGCTAACTACATATTATTATTACATGTGAATCAACATTATTCACACGAAAGGATTTTAGACTCATACTCAGGTTTACACTGTTGGGTTTCATATCCTATTCACTCTTGTGGTCCATGTAATAACCCTTCCTGGGCTGTTCTCTCAACCGAGCATTACATAAATTTGTACTTGCTCTGAATACCTAATTTGGAAAACTATATAGCTTATTCTACTATTCGAGTATTATAAAAGTAAATTTGATTCCGAGAGAAATACACGCGTTCTTAATGAGATTAAACCTTATAGAATTAAAATTTGAAACAAGATTAGTCATATCTTTCGCAGTTAAAAAGTATGTATTATATCCCTATTATGCACAAAAATACATAAGTCTATAAAGTCTATTGTATAGGCATGAGTACCACTTTATATCTGTACCTTGCATACTACATAAAGAATCCAAATGATGGAAATTGTAACATCTGCAAAAATCATAGCCAAACCCATTTTAAAGTTTTCTTTTTGAAACTTTTTTTAGAAACTTGAGTGGAACCAGATTGGGATTCTCAAATTCATATATTTAGTTGCAGTATATCGTAGCTGTATCCGCCTTTTCAAAGTAAATCCTATTCTCTCTTAAAGCTAGCTTAGCTTATAATATAATATTAATGCTTTTATGAATTCAATTCTCACCATAAGGCGCGCAAAGAATTAAATCCATTCTATTGACTCCTCCATTCACCGCTCACAAATCCTCTCCTACTTTATTAAAATGGGACACAATTTGTTCTCGTTCAACTTCTTTCCAAATTCCCCCATATGTGTGCCATTATGTACCTTTTTTCTTGGAGGAATCCTTTCTTAAAAAGATTCTTTATCCAAATGCTTTAAAGATATTTTTGGACTTTTTCTCAAAGGTGTGCGAGTGGGCATACATATGTAGTACCTACTAAAATGAATGGATGGGTGAACTAAAATACTCTCAATTTATAAAAGTAAAAGGCCAGAAATCCAAGTACCAGAATCCAGAGGATCGAGCTGGTGAATGAATGCATGAACTTGTAGGGGAATGTGGATGAATGAGTTTTTGAAGAAATATCCTATCTACTATATATGTATTATTTGCTCTGGGAGTCATTATTCCAATAAGGTACCTACTTTTTGTGAATTGAATGGGGGTAGAAATGAAATATATCGTTCAATGGACATGTATTGTTATCCCGTGAAAAAGGCACCCAATCCTCCCAAAGTCCAAAGTCCCGGTCAGTTTCGAGCCCATTATTACATTTATCAAGGAGGAGTTTTTTCATTTCAATTACAAATTCCATATGGATCGAGAAATTTGGGTACATATATTGAATCATTGGGTGCAAGATACACGAGACTCTCACGGTCTCTTATGAATGGAGCTCTCGAAGTGAATAGATTAGCCAGGTAGTAAAGCTTTGGGCTTTGTCCTCCAAAAAAGGCATATTATGTAAGTCGGGAGCTACTTGAATCGGGACAATAAAGGACTGGGAATTATGTATATGGGAATCCGGGTCCTAGTTAGAAAGAGTAAGAGAACATATTATTATTCTACCGTGTTTGAGAGCCTATATAGGGTACCCTACACATGTACAAATTTACAAATGTTGTCACGGAGGGTCCTTTCCCGATCCATAATGCGAGTTTAATGCGACTACTCTTCAACTACCTGGTTTGTTTGAACAATATGAGGGTGAGAGGAGAAAAAACACACTCTTCAAATACACCTCTAATTCTTATTGTCAAATAAAAGAATCATGTTTCACCCGCCGAAGCTAATCAAAACAAATGAAGGGGGACAATCATACTCATTTGGTTTTGGTCCTCTCTTTTAAAGATATGAATGAAGAGCTAATTAATTAGGAAGGAAGGGGGAAGCGAAAAACAGTCCTCTTACCTCGTTTATGAGGATCCTCACGATTATTTGAGGAGGGTGGTAACGGAGCCGCCAGAGGAGTCGTCGGGGGAGGTAGACCAAGGGGCGGACCAGGAGCTGTCCCAGGGTACCAAGCCTGCCAATTAAATTGCAATTAGTCATTGTCCATTTTAGGTGGACATCCCCAAATGTAATATCTAGACAGTACACATACCCATCCTGCAGCGCTCACAGCAGCAGCTTGTCCATTAAACATTCGCAATTTGTCGTACACGGAGTCTGCAGAAGGAACCCCAGTTTGCTGCTCCTTTTGCGAGGCTAAGTTACGGAGGACCCGGTTTATCGATGAGACCTATAGGAGAGAATAAAAAAAATTAGAGTTAAATCACATTTCTTCTTCTCGAAGATACGTAGAAGAATCCCCGCAGAGATCATATCGCTTCAGCTCATTTTATTGGGGAATCAAACACATATAATAGCCCCGCGTTCTTTCATATGAGGCGGAGGAAGGAGAGGGTTCCTACCGTCCCCTCCTCGCCCTCCACCTCCTCCAATGATTTGATAGAGTTGCTCGGAAGTTCACTACATGCTAGTGTACTACTACTACAACGAGATGATGAAAAGTGCCTCAGCGGGGATTGAATTTTAAATTGAATATCGGTCTAATTCAATCGTTGGCAAATGCGGGGCTCGGGGGAGAAATAAAAATCATTTTATATCAATGGTTTGCCTCGTTGGCCAACCAAATTATCATTGCTCTTCCCCCCTCTGCTCCTCCTCCACAGTCCATGTGGTCGTGATATATATACATACACTACTACAATACTAGATAGTATAACGAACTAATATCTTCCCTCATTATATAATGGAGTACATGAAAGTGTAGAGCTGCTTCAGATCTGGAGCGAATTCCGGGAAATATCTAGCATCTATCGGCTAATCATTTCAGAAGATCAGCTGCTATTTCTCTCTCGGAGGAGGAGGAGGAGGAAGATCATGGACAGATTAGACAGAAGGAGGATGTCAACAAACTCTTGATGGGAGGACAATAGAGTCGGAGCTCAAGAGAAGGAGGGAGCCCTTGATGGTTCCTTTCAGAGCCTTTTCAGAGTGAGCCCGGAAGAAGAGCCCGTGTTGAAGAGCATATTGACTGATTGGGGGTATCGAAAATGATGGGCCTGCTGTTGATGGTGATGAGAGGGCTCCGATATGTAAGGACGGACAATAAGGATTTTATACACAGAGAAGAGCTAGTTTCCCTATAGTAGTATAGATATATAGTATTATGGTATATCCTTACTCTTACGTATTACTGCTTACTAGTTTATGCACGTATACCTTCATTTGGATCGTCAAGAGAAGAATGATCTGGGCCGTCCGAGAGCCGAGATACTCATCGGGTAAGTAGTCGAAATATATATAAGGTCAGGGCAGAGTGCAAGTGAGCCGGTTCCACCCATTTTCAATGAGTTCAATGCAGCGTGCCAATATATTCAAACTCACTGATGAGTGAAATAACACGGGGAGAGAGAGAGAGAGACCGGGACATGATATTCTTTCGTTTAAATCCAGGGTAAAAACGGCCTGTTCGGGATTCAATACTAACTCGATTCTTTATCAAAAGATTTTAATTGAATTTCAAATACCCGGAGTCGGAGCAGTCATCGGGAGCTCAGGTCGAGTGGCTGTAGATCGTAGAGTTTAGGATATTTATGCTATCATCCCTAACTGTATATTGTAGTATCTACTACTCTTAAAAGTAAAAACCGCAAAAACTTTAGGGACCAATTACAAACTCAAATAAGATGCTGTATTTACTCTGAAGAAAAGGAAATGCTAATTAGTATACTCTGATTCAAGAATTAATGAGATGACTAAAAGGATTTTTAGTTTTAGTCTAAGGGGAGATGGAGAGTGGGGTGGGGGATATGTCAACTCGAGTCTTTGTGTTTTCATTTTGTTCGGCCACCTCCAAAACCGACTGTAAATCTTTGTGTGGAAATAATGCTTTTCGAGTTGCGAATGACAGCCCGTCACCCGTCTTTTGACTTCAGCCAACCACAAAGTAATCTGTACTCACGTCTCTCCCCCTTCTTCCTCCTCCTGCTTCTCACAAAGGAGCTCCTGATTAAACTCATGTCCGCCGCAGAGGATTGTGTGCCAAAAAGGTTCCTCCCGCCACCTTGAAACTCTAATGAATTCCTCCCGGTCTCGGGCCTCCTTCTCATCAAAGAGTGAGTCTATTTTGCTTATGAGAATTGTTGGAAAACACGGCAAAACATGTAATTTGTTGTTGAGGGAAGTGAAGGAGGCGGAGTAGGAGACTCTTCAATAGTTAGTACCTACATATGTTTTCCTGCATACTTGTACTCACTTTAGCAGAGAAAGAGAGGGATCCATTAAGAGCTGGAACAACTTTTATAAAAGCCGGTGAATATGCTCCTCTGATGACATGGCCCAAATCCGACCCGGCCAGCTCTTCTTCCTGGATTGATAGAACTTACTACTAAATCCCCTCTCTCTACTCCAATCCATAGTCAAATAATGCATGGATATATAGTGGATGTGATTATGTCGATATTATTTGTGTTCATTGGCGTGTAAGAATGCTTTAATGCAAGGGGATCTCCTCCGATCCCTACCGCAATACACTACAGAACACACACACCCTGCCTATTTTCCCAGAGTCAGTTGCAGCTACTACAGCATTTCTCTCAAATAGAAAACACATGTAGATTCGATCCTAGAATAAATTTCTTTTCCAACTTTACCCCTTTTGCAATGCAATAAAACTCCCCTAAAATGGTATAATGAAGTAAAAAAACAGTTCCTTCTAATGATGGAGGGGAAATGCGCTGAGTAATCGAGAGAGGAAAGAGTGTAAGATATATATGGATTGAATACGACGTGATCTGCGAATCAGTTCTCGGACAACGGGTTCGGAACAATATCAGGCCCGATTGTCACCTCATTTGCTCTCTCTCCTCCTCTTCGACTCGAAAAACTCAATTCACCAACATTTGTTCTGCCTGCCATAATCCACCTCATCATCCTCATCATCGCGGAGCCTTGAGTTCTTGGTTTGGCCAGGACAGGAAGGGTTCTCTCCCCGATTAATCTCCGTCTCGGTGCACTCGGATAATGGGGAAGGAGGCCCTTAATTGGAACATTGATTCGACTCGGGCATAAAGAGAGAGGACTTTAAAGTTCTTTTTTTTCAGGGGGACCAAATGGGTTTGTGATTTGATTGAGAAAGAGAGGGATAGCACATATACATATTATCTCCCTGCTGAGCTCAATCCATGCATAATATGCGAAGGATAGATTTTCGAAAGTGCATCGCTCGCTCTCTTCGCTCTTCGACGATCAAACCATTTACTATACGAGTTAACCCCTTAATGAAAAAGCTCTCTTTCGCCCTGGTTGGCAAAGCCCTTGAGTGCAAATGTGGGTTTCCCCCGCACTTTTTGCTTTTGGTTTGGGATACAAACTTTCAGGTTTCTGCCACTGCCTAGGCGGCAAACTACTGATATTTCGAGGGTTTTGATCCAAACGGAGGAAACCCATCAAGCAAGCAGTAAAGGAGAAATATCAGTACTCGTATATAGAGGAGTAAAAGGCCGCCGGCGCCGGATTCTCAGAAGGGAAAGGGCAACATTCCGGGCCAATGATTTGATCGAGTTGACATCCATGGAATGATCCTCACTGCCTTAAAGTCTGCAGAAGGAATGGAGAAATAAGGAATCGGTCAAAACCATCAGAGGTTCAACTGCACCCGATCAATTGGCCGGGACGATGCTGCTTAATCCCCCCTTTTAAGCCAAGAGTTTCTCCGCTTTTTCATCCAAATGGTGCTTTGCTCTATTCCCAAAAGGGACCTTCCTGCGGCTCTCCCCAAAAGCTTGAGCTCTTATCTCATTTCTCCCAAAAATGACCACACACACCCTCTCATTAACCTTTTATGAATTCTCCGTCCTATTGCAGTATATTCAAAATAAAGAGCACTTACGCTGGGAATGTTATCATTTGAACAGATCCCTTCTGAAAGAAGCCGGTCACGGATTTCCCAAGCAAAAATTGATGGACATTCTCTCTTGTAGTCGGCAATTTTTGACACTACGGGGGTGGTTGCAACTCGAGGGTTTGCTCCCACCGATTGCTCTCGGCTTGATTGATCCAGTCTCATAATATCTGGGAATAAAGATTTGATAAAAATGTTTAATTACTCATTGAGTCATATGACTTGGATTAGCTTACCTGCCCAGAATTTTTGAAACACACCCATTTGAGACTTGAAGGATACGGGAAATGTCGCAAGGGCGGGCACCCGAGTGAGCCAACTCGACAATCTTTTGACGGGTCGAGTCTGGCAACGGTCTCCCGTTCACCTTGAATTTCAAATCATGAGTTTTAGCTGGTGATTTTGAAATTTAAAGAGCAAAATTTTAATTATCATTACATATACGCCACCCAATTGGTTTATCCCACTGTGCCCTGCGGAAAAAAAAGCGATTTTGTTTTTGGATTATAAAGCTTGTTCCTTTTGAAGATTAAAAGATTTGAGAAATGATCGAGTGCATTTAGGAAGAAAAAACAAAGCCTATTCGTTATTCGAATTGCCTAAAATAAGAATAGAGTCCTAATCCTTTAAGTTAGTAGTAAATACTTTAAATATTCTTTAATATTTTATACCTACTGGTATATTATAATAGTATTAGTACTAATACAATACAATACTTATAATATCTGTTGATTCCCTATCTGTCTTTATTAACATGTTCATTTGGGCGTTTTTCTCCCCCCTTTCAAAGGGCCCGTAAATGTAAATGGGGAAATGCGATTTTCTGTGCACACGCTCTCACGAACCGGCCTTTGAGACCATTGTGTCACTTTTATATCGGCCTTCACGTCTGGTTTGCTGACCAATTATGTGTGACCTCTTGAAAACTACACTTTTAATTTGAATGCATCCACTTATGTCCTTGTACAGAATATTGGTGAAATTTCTATTAATTGATCTATATATTGAATAATCTCTTATTTTTTAATCATTAAATATGTATTATAATATTTGGGGCTTTTCTTTAGATATTTTGTTATAATGCAAATATAGATATTTTACTGACGATGAATCCTTTTTGAAATATCTATATGCAAGTATTATGTATGGGAAAGGATTGAAAAATAGTACAAGTATTGTCCCCGCTAATATCAGTAAATATTTCAGTTTAAAGTTGATAAAATTTAGTTACTACTGCTTATCGTAATGCTACAATATTACAGCTCGGATTTCGGAGGTAAAAAAAAAGCATTTAAAATTGAACTTGGGTATCGTATAATTATATAATTATCTTCATCTATCAATACGAGTTATAATATTTTTCAAATGGGAATATTATTAATACTATCTACCTACCTAGGTATATTATATCAATTCTACCTATACTCATATATAAAAGTTAAAATAAAATTCAGAGAAACAAAAGCATGTGTGGGAAATGAAAAAATGGTCTAAATAGAAAAAAATGTAAAAACTTCGTACTTACACTCAAAACATGTGGAATTCAGCTCACCTTTATGAGGCATCTCGGGCAGGGATCCCAGAGGATGTTGAATCTTACAATGAGCCACTTTGATGAGACCAACGTTCCGGGTTCCCGAGGGAGAGACAATTAATTAAGCTGGAATAGAAGAAAGGAAAGAAATCTTGAGAAATGATCAATGCTACATAAATTAATTTAGAATATCTGTGCGATATAAAATATTCTTTATAGAATGGATTGCAGATTTAACCAATGTAATGCTTTCAAGTTGTACGGATACTAGCTAATAATTTTTCATTTAAGGAGCCCTTGTTCTGTCTAATTCCTGTATGCTTTATCTATCCTTGTAAGTCTATTCCTTTCTCATTTGACATTCATGCTGCTTTTTCTTATCGAACAATTATATTCGAATGGTAGATTTGTCATAATTTACTCTACATTCACTCCTGTCAGGACTTTGGAAGACGTCAATCACTCCAAGATGACTTTTCCAGTCTTTTCTAAATGACTAAGCGGATTTATTCCTATTGTCCAATAGTACTAGCGAGTATATATGTATATGTACATATATATACGGTATGTTATCCGTATATCGTAAATTCCAATATACTTAAATGAAGGAAAGTGGCCCACGTGTGGTTTTTCTCTGCCTGTGCAATCACAGACAATCGAATATGCAAATTGATATTGCAGGGTAAATGTGACCAGTCAACTCTCTCCATCCAATAAACCCCTTTTTATTGTATCTAATCACAATAAGAAAGATCAGCAGCACGTCTGTGTCACTCGCCAAAGATCCATTTCAATTATAAATGTCCAGTCAACATTTTCCTCAAGGTTGCTCTCATTCCTATTAGGAATTTTTACATTCTAACCTTTAAACCAGTTCCCTTTCTCAATTTTATACCTTTATTATACTCACGCCTAGTGTTACACCTACTAATACTAGTACGAGTTTATGAATTAATTCTCATGCTAGGAATTTAAAAGTAGGATTTAAAACGTGTAGGAAAAATGGATTAGAGCTAAACCACTCGAACAAACACAAATACTCGTATTTGGATTTGAGGGGGATAAAAAGTCTAGTATTATTTTAAACTTTTTCAAACTTGGGTATAACCGTATAGGTTACACCCCATTGTGTTTAATACACTCGATAATTGAATAGTTGAGACACTCTTGGGAGTTGTTGTTGCAGCCATGTCTCATTGCACCCAGTTCCCAGTTTTAAATGGGAAGTTTCTATACATGATATCCTACAAGTTTAAAGCCGATGCTCCCGAATTGCTTGCTCTCAAATGAATATAATAATATATGTGATTATCTTTGTCAGGGGAAAAGTCGATGGGGTGTCCCTCCCTTGTTAAATTCAGAGGACACTCTCTTAAAAAGGGACTGTTCTCGAACACACCTTGACTATACCTATGTAGTATTATTAGAGTATGTGTAAATACTCAAATTAACGCTCAAATTGTACGAGGGCTAATAAATCTTTTAAGGAAATTTTTAGACATTGAAATTTGAACTCCATTTAAAGCCATTATAGAAATCCTTTTCAAATTTCTCTTTCATTCAATCTTTTTTCAGCCAACGATTTCTGAATTAAAAGCTAATTCCAGTGTATTTAAAAATATTGAAACTATATTTGTGAAATCAGTACAAATGGAATGCTATTTTATTAAATGTTTGTCAACCAATCCACCATCCATAGTACGGATCAGCGAATTATTAACTTTTTCTCAAAGGAGTAATGAAAGGTAATAATTTGAATTAGGAATGCTCCAAATAGTTCCTCCCAAAAGAGTATAACTTTTATCGGTATAACAGGGTTGAATAAAATAAGGATACACTTTGAGAACCAAACTTATTCAAGGGCTACACACACACTTTCCAAGGAATTTCATGTAAATATCAGTATTTATCTGTAATCCTCAAAAGTATTTTAATTTTTTTATAAACTTGTGAAATTGTGAGTACTTTTATAGAGCAAATACGGGATATTTTAAAGTTTTTTTTCTTTTTCCTGATTTCCAGTTTGTTTACATTTATTCAAATTAGGGAGCATGAAATAGATTGATAAAAGTGTGAAAGTTAATGAGGCTTGGGATTGTTGAAAGGACGGGGATTTGTAGAATGATAATTTAAGAGTATGTTCTTTAAGGGGAACATTTTCATAAATCCTGATTAAAGTCCGAATCCCGTTCAATTGGAATTCAAATATTTTTTGTTTGCATGATAATGGGAATACTGATAGGAGTAAAAAAGAAAGAATTATCTTGAAGACCCGGGTTTTTCTCATCCAGAGTCTAAAAGTTTGTGGTTGTGAGTTTTAGGATGGATGAGCGAGTGGTTGAGAGAGGTTAGTCTATTTCCTTTCGGTTCATAAAGCATTGAAGCTCGGTCCATATTCCTCAACGACTCATTATATTAACTCTTGAGAGAGAAAGAGAAACTAGTGGTGGGAGTATGCACGGCGGAGCATGAAATGTCCAGATAAAATCTTACCTCAGATGATAATTTTTCACTCTTTTTTTTCCACACACATTCAACAACACATATCACACACAGGAAAAAAAGGGAAATATCTTGTGTAGAACGGAAAAGGAATCTCTAGGATTTTGTACTGGGTAATTTCACGAGTCAATTGCACGGAGGTAAATCGGTGAGTCTCAATTGCCCCGGATTCTGGACACTCGGTAGTACTGTAATAATAATAAGGGAGAATGAGTTTCGGGACCGGGATCTCTCCTTTCACCGGATCAGATCTTTGAAATTACTTGTTAGATGAGCTGATTTGATGATGAGTTTTCGTTTGAGAGAAGAAGATGAAGGAGAGGAGAGTTGTCGATGCAAATATTTATGGTCCGTTTCACGGCACTGTGTGCACTGAATAGTTTTCTGGTAACACTCATCCGTATATTTTACACTGACTATCACCTTGCATGGGAACTCAGGCAAGTGGAAGACGCACTCGGGCAGCATATTCGGCTTTTTCGGAGCCCAAAGCCACTCAGGCTGAAAGCGCATTGGCTCAACAATCTTGTCGAATTCCAGACGGTGGAGACGGCGGCTACGAGTTCCCTACGCCCTGCCTACTCTCCTCCTCTCCCTCCTCCCTTATCAAGTCCTATCCCCATACACACTATTCACCCTATGCACTTAATACACATCTCTCTATGTTGTAAGAATACACGTATCGTTCAATGCTCTGAACACAACTGTACGGCCTCCTACTTTTCTTTATAAGCCAAGACCAACGCCCCCCTTAACTCTATATCTACAAAACTCACAAAGTCAACAGAAATATATCAAATCTTAAGGTTTAACCCTCAATTTGTACTAGCACAAAGTAACTCAAACCTTAATGCGAATTAAGAGACACTTTTCTCTCCCTCGCTCTCCTCTCTCTCAAGAGAGAGATTTGAGGAATTTCTTTTATGTAGGAAGAGTAGGACTAGGGACCTTTTGGAGTATGCTCAATAATGGAAAAGAATTGAGAAACTTATATCTCTCCTCAGAAAGATCCAAAAAATTAGTAGCTTAATTTCCTAGCTTTTAATTAAAGGGATTTGGGATTTAATTAGAGAGAGGGGAAGACACGAGTGTTTTGTAAAGGAATATTGTATTGCATTTCATCAGGTTCATTACTGTTTTTCACCGGCCGTTTCTCCCAAATAAATGGTTGTGGATTTGGAAGGCCAAGTTTTCCAGTAAATTTCGCCAGTTATAGGTAGTTTTATATGGGAACGTCACGGGGGCATGAAATTGATCGAGGGGGGATCGTCTCGCTCGGCGTAGCTGAAATATCGGCGGGGAGGAAGGATGGCTGCCTCGGAAAAGCGGGTTCTCGGCCCGAGTGGCGGGTGAAACGGGTTTTCGGAGCCGAGGGTGGAGCTTTGATGACAAGAAGGTTGGCCCATATTACTTCCGCTTGGTGAGGGATGGCTCGCGGAAATCTCACCAGGCCACATTGGTCCATTCCATCCTCGTCTGGCCCAACTCGAACAACAGAGAGACCTTCTGTGTGCTCCACTCTCTCTCTCTCTCTCGGTTTAAAGTGGCCCATTGCATCTTTATCAGCAGCTAACACAATCCCTATTCACCCTGATTTAAGGGAACCCACCTGGGATTTGAAATAGCCCTCAAAGTGCCGTCTCATGGCCCCCTATTTCCAACAAACCTACTTGGCAGCTCATTAGCCCTACACATTAAACTCTACTAATAAATCCGACCACTCTGTTTCAAGTCTCTTTGGGCGCTCTTTGAAAAGGCCTCTTTTTGCTGAACTGTGAGAGTACTTCATCTCCATCCATATAAAACATACTTTGACAACGGCCCAATAGGAACTCTTGTAATACATGGTGTACGTCGGACACTGAGCAACTATTAATTCTCCGCTTTGTAACACTTGAGCTACTCGTATAACCATGTATTATTAGTAAAACTGATTCAATTTGGACTGATTCTGAATAAAAAAGTTGTAGGACAAACACCTCTCTCTCTCTCTTTGAATTTTTGCACTCTCATCCACCTCTCATCATCATCAGCAGCTCATAATTTCGTCGTGTTCCTCCGTCACCGTCACCGCAACCGCTGATTTCTATTCTGAATATTTTACGCAAGAATGAATTCTCTTCCTCCTGAACAAATCTCAAGAGTTTAGATTTATTAAAGCAAGCCGGAGAGATCGAGAATACCGAAAGATCGCAATGCAACCAATATAGTACAATATATAAATGCAAGGGTACCTACATATAAAGTGAATAATCTATAATATTTCTACGCATGCCATATACCTACGTGGTATATGGCATGCGAGTCGATCCAGTGTTCTGCTAAAATTCCTACAAATCTCTCTGTGATATCATGATATACATATATTGTAGTAGTATGTAAATTACATAAATTATATTGTAGTAAAACATTTTATTATACATAACTATTAGAAATACACATCGATGAATTAAATAAAAACTAAATCCAAAAAAGTGCCTTTGTATCGTATATCCGTATACAACAAAAGAGTAATTCATTTGAAAAAGGGAATATTTTATTTTTATCAAGAAAGGAAATTATAAAATTTTCGTACAAGTTTTTTATTTGGAGATACTACAATCTATAATACTTATATATGAGATAATATAGGTAAATATTATATATTCTATTATCTATATATGGGCGACCTGGGAGGTCAATCTCTGTGTTCATGTTGAAGGGCCAAGCCGAAAGAGTCTCCTCGCATTATGTCATAACTTGTCGCCTGTCCTCCAAGATTTGACGGTCCTTTACTTGACTGACCTCACATAAAGATCCCATATGTCTCTTTTGTAGTATGTACCTTCCCATCATCTGGAGTACAAGCACAAATAGTAGTACGATATATCTTAGGTATTGAGAGATAACATCTTTTTTCTTTACGAAAATACAGATTGATTGACGGGAAATGATCTGCATTCTTTGCTCGATATTCCATGGATTATCGTAATGTTTATATCGTACTGATACAATATATGTTTTTAGCGTGTCGAAGGGCATTTCGCAATGATACCTTTTAGGTCGGTTCTTGATGAATGATGATCCTAAATCAAGGATGGTAATTCCAATTATGTACATAGCTTGTACATAGCTTGTACTAGCTTTATGTAAGAGCAAACCATAAAATTGAAAAGTAGCCTTTTGGATTCAGGAAGTCTCTCTTTGACATATAAGTATTCATATAAAGGACTTAAATGATACAAAGTTCACCACCAGAAGGGAAAGCCCATTATTCGGGTATTGGTCTTTATTATATGTATTGTACATTTATATACGACAATCCCTCTAATTCGCATACTTATATGTATGATAGGTATTATATGAAGGGTACTAATGTAGTATATGTAATAATACTATATAGGTATTGATTTCAAAGATTTTTTTTGTCTCTGACACGGTGAATTAGTTTATATTAAGATGAAATGAGCCAAATAGTCAATGTTCACCCCGATTATTTCCTCCGACTGCTGGGTGCACAAATACAAATCAAATTTAACCGATTTCACCACAATAACCCTCTCATCGTAAGCTAGGATCATCAGAGCTCAAAAGCCCAGGTGAAAAATTACTCAACCAAATGCTCTCGAGGTGATCAACCCTCCTCTTTTAAGGGTTCCCAATCCGCATAATCCGGACCAAATTCATTATTTGTACCCCCATTCTCTCAAATAATAAAAGGCATGAAATTTTATTTTATGATCCAACAGATAAAAAATACTACCTACTGACCTTATTTGTACAAGCATAGGATCCTTTATAATATGGAAAATGTTCCATTCAACTCAGAAAGACTCAGAAGGACCGGAACCCTTGAAGTACTCATTTGCCCTTGTCTATCAACATCCCTTTGTTTGAGAGCGCATCCCCCATCCCTTTATTTCTTTATTTGTCAAACCCTTTGTCCCTACGTCTGAGCATGAATTTAGGGAACCCCCCAAAATTTATGCATTTAAAATATTTTACAATTATTTTTTGCAGATCCACGAAAAAAAACATAAAAAGTCTTAGGTTTCGCTGTCTCGTGCCGAATGTACACAATATAGCCTGTTATTCAATTGATTATAGAATTACATTTGAAATGTAATACTCTCGATAGGTAGGTACTACTACTTATGCACAACAATATATTGAAGGCGGAGGCGAGTGAAAATGCTTTTCAATTGTATCTACAATCTCTCTCTTTTACTACTACATACATTGATACATAAACATACTAGACTCAAAGGTGTTCTTGCCCAGCAAATTCACGATCAAATTTCACGGCCTCGGAAGAGTGAGTGCTTTTTAAAATCAGTTTAGCCTCGCCTTTTTACTAATACATTAGCCGATGAAGAGGCAGTCGAGATAGGGATGGAGCAGGCGGTGGCCCGAGTGCTGGAAAACCCGAAATGAATTTTCCAACCCGCCGCCAAACTAACAACAAAAACTTAACAATATATACCTACCTACTAGTGATACTATCGTATATTAAAGTATCGATTTACTTGAACTTACCAGCACATACCAAAACTCTGAAAAAGGTTTGAAAATGTAACCAAACCCATTTGCTCTCAATTCATCATTTCATCAGATTGGCTGTTAAAAGGCTGGTTACAATTTATTTTTGTTCATAGTACATATAGGGAATGAATTGAAACTGGATATAAAATAAAATAGTTTTTAATAGGAAAGTAATGAAATGAAAATTTCTCGGTCATGGTCAGGAGATGTTGATGGTTTTTAAAATTAAGAAAAAGTTATAGTGGGGCAAAAGCCTATAGATTTCTCAAGGAGAACAACCATCCTTATAAAATATACTGATATAAAGCCAAAGGTATTGTAATTCTAGTATAACTTGAACAAAGGGAGAGGGAGAGAGCTCCCCCAAGAAATCCTATAGGCTCCAATTCTAGTCCCTGAGATTTCGAGCAGTTTAAATCTTAGGGGCAATGGATTCCTATAAATGCGGAAGCATATATGCAATTGCATAGGTTGGTAAAGGGTAAATAATTAATATAGTCATTTCTGAGGGGGCTTTACTAAGCTTTCCTAAACACTTGTTTGAGATTTACATGCAATTCTTAAAAAGGAGTCCTTTTATAAAGACTAAAAAAGGAGTCAAAAAATCCCTTTGATTCTCGTGGGAAAGTCGATGATTTATTACTGTTTATTCATATATACGCCGCCTCCTCTTTAGTGCCCAATTGAAACTGTTTTCTTTATTATTTAGTATATACCAAAGTGTATAGTATTTTATTGACTTTGTAATCCTTAATAGAGAGAAGTGGGAAGGAGATGAGGAGGAGGAGGATTCCTTAAAAAGGAAAGAGCGGAACTCGGTAGTCAAAGGGTATTATTATTTGTTGGAGGAGGAAGAAAAAACTTTCAATGAGCTTAAAGATGAATAAAGTAACAAAATGTTTTTTTGAAGGAGGAGGATTGAAAAATTAAAAGGTACATACTTGAAAGAAGAGGGTGATAACTATAAGGGGAGATAGTGAAAAGCCGGTAGGTTTAATTGGGAAATCTTGAATAGAAATCCATTTACATTTTACATCATTTCTAAACTATAAAGCTTTATTCACATGTGGCTTACTTTTAAGTCAAATTAGCTTAAACTTTAAGATTATTTGGAACCGTTAAAATGAATTAGAAGCATTATGTCATATGTATCAGTAATTTATAATTAGTCATCTATTTAAATTTAGGAAGCTAGAAGCTCTACTATTCATATTGCCGTATAAAATACTAATAATTTAAAATCTAATTATTAATCTATTTTTATAATATATATTTTATTCTAATTTTTTTTGTACCTTTTATAAATTTATATACTCTGTCTTCTTTTAAGGATCAAGTATAATATAATAGTAACTAGCACCGAAAATAATTTTTAAGAATCGAAATTTAAAGTTTTAGCAATCGAATTTTAATAACAACAAAATAATATTTTGTTCTAATTAAAATTCGATTGCTAAAACTGCTAAAACTTCTAAACTGCTAAAACTTAAAACCTAATAATATTATTATTAATTTATTAATAAATATAATGATAAACTTGGAAAAAATAGTCAATCTACAGATAGGCTTTTAGGCCAGAACAGGATATGCAGTGCAGTGCAATGAAGATGTACAAATTACAATGCAATGCAATGCAATGTAAAGATTAAAGTTCCTCAAAATGATTTGAGGGTTTTTTTCGCCATCTACTTTTTCGTATACAAAATAAGGGCCTCACATTTATACTTTTTTACTCGAGCTTTATCCTAGCTTTTTCACACTTAATTTTTAATTAATCCTTTAAGTTATTACTTATTAATAATTTAGCTTTGAATAATGAATTTAATTGCTTTTACTCGAAGTCTTTGGGAGTCTGCATTCTCATTTAATTATTTGCAAAATAATTGATTATATTTGGTGAGTATTTAATGCATATATTGTACCTGGAATTAAAATGGATACCTTAAAAGGCTAAAATAGGAATTAAATTATCCAAATGTCATCTCTGAAAAAATAATTATTATTAGCAAGGCCAGTTCTATTGATGCCTAATAAACAAATGAAAAGGCATTTCATTATATTAATTTAAAGACCCTAATTTTTATTTTTATATATGATTGCATGTAATACATTGATGCATCCATGTAATAGATACTTAAATTCGAACTGATCCTGAGTCGACTTTTTTAATTACTGCTCTATATCCTAAGTTTGCATTGATAATTATATAATTAATAACGCGACTTATAATTAAATTTAATAATTGATATATTTAATACTTGTAACTTGGTTCTAAATTCTATAATTTAACTTTTTTAGATTCTCGGCAAGAAAGATGCTATCGGTGACTGCTCTAAAGAAAGCCAACGATGGATTTGAACCCGGGACTCGTTTTAAAATCACCCTCCCTCCATTGTCAAAAAGCCGCTATCCCAGTCCAGGTCAATTTCACATCCTGACTGCTCTACTGGACGACCCTAAATACGATGAATTAACCAGTTACTTGAATTATATCTATGGTCTAAATGACATTGGGACAACCAATATAAAAGAGCTGCTTAGTAGCGGGCAATTAGACGTCAATGAATTGAAAGAGGGATATCTTGCTGTCATTTTCTCCCCAGCTGCCAAAAACTTTTACAGAGTAGCACTACTTGAGGATTACGACCCAATAGTAGGCACAGCTTATTATCAAATGATTGACACTGGTGAGAAGAACACGACACAACTTGAGAACATTTTTCCTTTGATTGAAGAAGATTTAGATGACTTCACTGATGCTCCAAGATGTCAACAAATTACACTGGCCAACCTTGCTCATTTTGCTAGCTGTACTCTCCTTCGAAAATACCTGGAAGATGAATTTGAATCCGCTGAAGAATTGTCAATTATAAAGTCATCACCCGCTCTTAATGGCAGAGAAAATAACACCTGGTTTCTCTACGGGTCAAACCCATCCGAATCTATCAACAACATGGTTATAAAAAAGATTTGTCAAACACCGAGTCCACTCCATAAGATTCCCGTTGGCTACCACACATTTAACACCTTCTTAACTCATGCCAAATCAAATAAGCTTGTTAATTTCATCTGGAAGGATGAAATTGTCTATAAATTCTTTAATAAACTCATTCTCAAACATAAAGAAAAGGTGACAGAAGCCATTAGATCCGGATCTGAGTTGACGATTGATACGCTTAATACAACTACTGTTTATTTTACTCATTTTGGGCCTGATAAGGAGGTACGCCGTGCAATGGTGAAACATTCACTTTCTGGAAATTTCATTTTGGACAAGACTACGGGACATGTCAATATAGTTTTTATTGACTTTGGGAATGAAGATTGGGTTAATCTTTCCAAGCTTGTCGAATCTAAAGGATTTAATCCCATGTTTGAGGAGATTCGGCCACTCTGTATGGAATGGAAGGTGGGAAAGATGGAAAACCTTGTATATGATCATATTCATTTGAATCAAAACTTTACTCGCATCCCGTTATCCTTTGTCAAATGTCAAGAAGGTATGCTCGTATTTTTATTAAAAATACGCATTATACATTTTTTAATGCTCTTTCTTTCTTATATAGCATCTCAAGACCCTGGGTCAGGCAAGCAGAATCCAGCAGTTTGTAATATAATTAATATTGCAAATGGTGATGTGTCTAAATACGAGAGCCTAGAACAGCTTAAAAAAAATCTTGATGTCAAATTGGTCCCAGAAGTGTCCAGCTCTTCCAAATCTGGTTCTTCAACATTCACTTCCAATTAAGCCTAAGATGGAAATATTAGATATACTATATATTGTAATAATATCTTGAATCATAATTATGTATAGTATACTGTAAACTATTTTTATCAAGTTTAATTATTTACGATTTCAATATCATTTCAAACAGGATTTATCTAATATATAATTAAGCATATGTAAAATAGATATTCGTAGATTCCGTAACCTAAAAATAGTATTAGTATTACTATTATGCATTTAAGTTTTAACTCTAATATCCTATTGTGTATTATGAATATTTGGATTAGCTTTGATGATTAATTAAATGATTCATTCACTTTCACTTGCGTATATTTGCGTCAATTGACACTTACTGAAAAAATGACTATATAGTGTAATAACACTAGATACCCTAAGCTAAGCTATACTGAAGAGATATTGTAGAGGCGGCCCCCATTCAAACCGGCCCCGTAGGACGTGTAGTTAGTTTTTGACAATGAGTCATTGCAATTAGTTTTTAACTTTTAAGAGCTTTTGTTGCTGTTAACCGTCAGTCAGTAGATTTCAACGTGTCATTGAGTTAGGCTTTTTGGTCAGAGCTTATCTTATCTCGAGTTATACAATTACAAATTACATTTTTTACACCAAAAACAGCAAATTCAACTATTTGGTAAGAAATTTAAAATTTAAGACCAATTCTATTCAATTAAGTATTACTGTAATTATTGAAAAATTCAAAAAAAAATATCAATTATCCAAATTAAATAAAGTAGGTAGATAAAATAAGTAAAATATATATTATATTAGATAGCTGGCTTTTGTTAATTAAAAGCGCTTATTTTAATATACTCATGGTTCATTTCCTGAGTTTAAATCTTATTTAGACTTTCCTTTAATTGCGATAATGTATATTTAATTTTGCATATGTTGGCTATGTTTTTTGGCAATACTTTAAAATATTATAATTATTTATCCTTGTGATAAGAAACCGGATATATCGCAAAAGCACTTGAACATTGAACAATCGAATCCCCAACTAATAATACTTATTGTATGGTACTTTTTGGTTGGGGTATCGTAATGTGGACCAAAAAAAGTATATGGGGATTTAACATGGGAAAAAGACTTAGAAAATTTTTTCGAAAAAAATTTTTTTTGCGGGTAGTCTAGGTTATTACTTAT
>JAAZTK010000547.1:0-19502 GCA_036507255.1 Megalothorax incertus
ATTGTTCGGCATTTCTGGGAAGAAACTTTGTTGTCCTTTGCCATTTTTATTGTAATAAAACAATTGTCTGATCCTATACCTTCTACAAATACTAACTAGGACTAGAGGAATTCCTCCTACAATATCGTCCCCATTAATTAACTAATATTGTATCGTATTTAATTAAACAGCTTCTGAGAAAGACGAGAGATTTTTTTGCATTTTGCCAATGTGCAAATTCCCCCTCACAGGATCCTGATTTTTGCAGACCCAAGCTTTTGCACAGTAGGTATTTCATTCAGATTTAGATTGCAAATTAAAAGGATTGGATTACAGATGGATTCGGTCATTTTTAAAATTAATTATGCGTATTTTATTTGAGTACAAAGTCATTTGAAACGCATGCAAAGGAATACAGTCAATAATTACCTATCTTAATAAATTAATGCAATACGGGGTTTTTATCCTATAAATTAATTGCTTTTTTTACTCGGAACTCCTTCGAATAAATACCCGCCTTTCTGAGGTCGACTCTGAGGACATGGCACGTGTCACTCGGAGATTTCCTCCAGAAGTGGTTCTACTTAGCGACCTCGAGAAGGATTCATGTCCAGATCTCTGAGTAGTTCCAGAATGTCCAGAATGATGGGTGTCAGCGGCGGATCCAGAAAAACGGCGTACGTAAATCGAATTCTCATGAGGAGTTTGATGTTGTTCGATGACTTCAGGTGGTTGCATTCTCTGGGATGACCTAGCCGACCTTGAAACTGGTTCTTCTGGTTGAGGCACTGGGTTCTCGGCGTTTGCTGGTCCAACTTGGATCCCTCTGAGCCAAATGAGGACATCCACCGCGACCCAAAGAAGGTAAGTAATGGCTACGAAGCATATGAACAACAATATCGAGTATCCTCCTGGACTTTGGATCAGGGATACCACAAGATACACGACCAGGGTCATATCAGTGATCGTTGCAACCACCAACCAAATATAAATCACGCATTTGGTCTATTATAATTTAATAAATGTCAGACTGCAGTGCATAATAGGATAATTTGATGAGCTTACAATCCAAGGGCTATTGCCCGTTAAGGCCCCCACAAGGAGCAGAAGCGTCGTCGTCAAAAATATGATAAATAAAACAAGAAGAAAGGAGCCATCTAGCGGAATTTTTTGTTATGATCTTTTAAAAAACGTTTAAGAATAAGCGTACAATCGACAAAATCCGCAAAGGTCGCGACGCTGAATCGGAATACAAAATACACGCCACAAATCTATTTTCGGAATTCAATTTGAGGTCAAAAGGTCAATTAGGGTCAATTTACCACTAGGGAAGCAATGCCCACGGCACATAGTGCCTCCCTCTTGTGAACGCAGCATCTCCCACAAGGATCGATAGCCATCTTGCGGAACTTTTTTAAAAACATTCGAAAAGTACTTCATTTTGACCCCAAAAATTCATCGTTTTTTCAAGGTAACTTTTATTTATTGCAAATTGCTTAAAAAACAATTATTTAATTTTATTTTTATTCTTATGTCTTCCACACCACGCTACCATCTTCCGTAATTTTGAACCCCTCCGGATCTCCGACAGCACCCGAAGTTCTTGTTTTTCATGCTCAATGGACTCGATCGAGTACAGCCTTGATCTCCTCCGCTCCTCTGATTCTTTCTCCAAAACAATCTCACCTTCTCCAACGTTGGAAGAATCTTGTGCTTGAATCAGAACGGATCCAGTCTCGACATCCTTGTCATCCTCTAAATGAGAATGGTGATCCTCCTCCACCGTTCTGTGACCCTTGACCCTCACCGTCTGCATTTTATAGTTCTCCTCAAATTCTAGTACATCAATTTCCGGATCCCAAGGTCGAAGATCCTCGTATTTGTAACGCCAATCTAATCCCTGTCCCGAATGGATGAAATAATGAGGTTCCCAATTGACGCCAGCTTCTTTCCGATCTCGAGATCGACTTCGCTGCCTCTACAGAAGTTGAAAGAAAAGCAGAAAACAATTAAAAGTTGTAAATTCTTGCAAAATTCTCACTTCTTCGAGTTTTGTCTTCTCCTGGGTCGCTACCTCCTGATCATCCTTTATAATAGCCTCTGAGACATGAAGCCAAAGTCGCTCAGACTCGTCCTCAAGTTGGTCCTCGATGGGGAGGGTGTACCTTTTCAACCTTTGAGCCTTGATGGTGTCGTTGACCTCCCAGAATACTTCATCTTCCTGAATTTAAATATTTAGGGTAATTAAAATGAAACGTTGAAACACCTGATCACCTCCTTTGGATGTCCTTTTTTATGGGCGACCTTCTTCTTTGGTTTATAAATGACCTTGTTATCCCAATGACCCTCAAGGGTGCCCAAAACTTCATTCCCTTTACGAATCTTTCCAGAAATAAAATTTGCAGCATTGGAGTGTGCCATTACCCCCTGGAAAAATATGTTTTTAGCATCCCATGACCTTTAATTGACGGCCTGACCTAGTACCTTTAGCTTGAATTCAATGTCAGCCGCATATCCGGTGTTGGCACACTCAATTGTGATTGACCCACCAAGTTCCATGAGAAGAGAACCAACAATGAGCCCTTTACATTGAGCAAATGGCATTGAGAGGGTGTAAATCTAAAGGTTTAAGGACAATTTTAAAGTCAATTCCTCAAGAATTAATTATAGCGAACCTCCCTCCGTGGTAGAAATACAAGGGTAGCTTCACCCTCGAGAATTGCCGAAGTCGAATTACCCGAGAATTTAGATTTTGTGAGGATTGACGAGTAAATTACAAACCCCTCCTGCCTATTGGACACATAAAATGAAGATACCTAACGGTTTAGGTTGTAAATCAGGTCAAGATGGTATATTTTTATTATTTAACGAACTGGAGGATGGTGAGAGACTTGTTCTGCAACATAGTAGGTCGAACCTCCATTAGGATGGACCCATTTACATCTAAAATTACATATTTCCGAGAGAGGTTCCGGGTAAAAATTGTACAATTTAAAAATTACCTAAAAGTTTCTCCGAGGACAGGGTTGTAAGGCTTCTTGAGACCTCTAGGCTTTTTATAAAATCCAGACAAGTACCATTTGACCACACCCTTGAGCCGATTCAAGGGATCCTCATCCAGTTGAGCTCTCCCGAGGATATCCGAATGAAACTGTCCAGAATATTAGTCAAAATGAATCTCGAAGACTTTACCACTTACGTAATAGTCGCTTAATTTGTCCAGGAATGACCTAGGCTCAAGGATGAATGTGGGTAGGGAGACTTTGGACACTTTGAAAGATTGTCACAAGTTTAATTAAATTATTCTGGCTTAAATGCCCAAAAGTGCGTTTAAAATTTGGATTTATTGGATTTACAGTCCATTCCTGGTCGAACTTGCTTCAGAAGGTACCAAAGGATGGATTTGTTCTCTTCATGGAGGACTGCCGAGGTTTCTCCAGGTTTCTAATTAATTCCTAATTAATTATTAGCTATAAAAAACAATAAAAAATACCCGAGAGAGTTCCTCGACCGTCTCCACAAGGTATGGGCTCGTGACTGACTCGGGAGATCGGTCATCCTCATAGATCTTAATCTTGATCTTTGAATCTTTAGTACCCTTTGTCTGGACACTTTGTGTCGACACTACAAAAATAATTAATTTAGGAATTAGTAATAAGTTTTAGGTAATTAATTGGCATACCTTTTGATTTTGTGGAGGACGCTGGAGACTTTCCTGGCCCATTCTTGGCCATTATTTACCTTTGATGCCCTAATTTAGATTCAATTAAATTCATATTTAAGATATAAGTGGAATTGAATTGCTGTCCAATAGAAAAACTATAGACACTTTTTAGATGGTCAATTGACATCGAGTGACCTCGGGAGTCCTCAAGAGGAGGGTTGTCGCAGCCAGCCCCAGGTTGAAAATATTTTTTAGAAATCTGCCGAAATCCGCGCGAAATAAAAATTGAAATTGAGCATGTAATTTTTAAAAATACTTGCGGCACAAATTAATTAATTACGGCTAATTAGGCATTAATTTAACATCAATTTAATTATAAGCACCTTAATTAAGTTAATTGATAGCTCAAGATGGTCAAGAAACAGTTCAAAGAGTTCCCCAACAAGCACAAAATGTAAGTTTCAATTTGTAAATAATTTCGTCATTCTTTTATTGTACCTAATTGGGCTATAATTAATTAATTTAGAGCATCTGTTCACTTTACGGTAGCCTCATCGGAGGAGACTGTTCGTCAGTCCCACCTAAAGGTATTTGCCAACCATTTGTACCTGCAAGACATCAAAAGAACTCCTCTTCCATATGGGGTCCTCGACCGCCGTCTTGGGACATGTTCCAAGGATGCTGCTTGTCATACCTGTGGCAAGGGTCTCGTGGAATGTGTTGGACATTTTGGTCATGTCGATCTACAATTTCCTGTCTTTCATTGCGGTTATTTTGGTCACGTACTCCATATACTTCAATGCATTTGCAAGGTTAGAATTTTTAGAAATGTTTTTATTTTTCAAAGTACTTTTTTTAAATTGCTTTTTTAAATTTCAAAGGAATGTGGAGCACTCCTCCTCTCTCAGGAAGACAGAGAAGAGTTCCAGCTAAAGGTTATCCGCCCAAACATGCCATACCTCGCGAAAAAAGCTCTCAAAAAACAAATTTCAGCAAAAACTAAAAAAGTACAGAATTGTTTTAAATGTGGAGCACCAAATGGGATCGTGAAGAAATGTGGGGGTATGAAAATAGCTCATGATCGTTACAAATCACCGAGAAATGCAAATGCTGGCCTTGAATACAAAGGTAGGGTCAATTCTTATTTAATTAAAAAAAATACAATGATTTTTTAATTTCCGCAGAGGACTTTGAACATTTTACTGAAAGGAAATTTACAAATTTGGACCCATCTGTGGACATCCTCAACCCTCTACTCGTTCAAGAGCTCTTCAAAGGGATCTCTGACGATGACATCCCCTTCCTCCTCCTGGGGAACATCCTCGAGGGCCGTAAACCAACAGATCTCCTCCTGACAAAGATCCCAGTCCCTCCAGTTTGCATTCGGCCATCCGTAGTATCTGAAATTAAGAGCGGAACGTAAGTTATATTTGGAATATTTTAATTATTTAATTAATTGGGTTTCAAAATAGAACTGAGGATGACATTACAATGAAGATTAATGCAATATGCTCGCTAAACGAGGCGCTAAGCAAAGATAGGGAGTCTGGTGGGAAGATTGAGAGGATTACAGAGGATTGGGAGTTGATTCAAATGCAATCTGCATTTGTAATTAATTCTGAACAGAGTGGGTTCCCTTCGCAAGCAATGGTGAAGAAGAAGAGTGGGAGGGGGTTTATGCAGCGTCTTAAAGGAAAGCAGGGGAGGTTTCGAGGTGAGAAATTCACTTTTTAAATTTTATTAAGCAAATTTTTAACCAAAATTACACTTTTTCTAATAGGAAATCTATCTGGAAAGCGTGTAGATTTTTCTGGGAGGAGTGTAATATCTCCAGATCCAAATCTACGGATCCAGCAAGTGGGTGTCCCTCGTTTAATGGCAATGGTTATGACCTACCCTGAAAAGGTGACCCCTTACAACCTTGCATGGCTTCGGCAGCTCGTCCGTAACGGTCCAGACATTCATCCAGGGGCTAATTTCCTCGTGTCTGGCTCGGATAAAGTCCGTAGATTCCTCAAGTATGGGGATCGAGCGTTGGTGGCAGGTGATTTAAAGTTTGGAGACATTGTGGAGAGGTTGGGTGACATTAAATTTAATATTTACACGTTTAAATGTCAATTACGGCTATCTAGGCATATGGTGGATGGAGATATCGTTCTATTTAATCGACAGCCGTCCCTCCATCGGCTCAGTATCATGTGTCACAAGGCCAAGATACAAGAAGGTTACTATTTAGAATTTTACATGATAAATTCATTTAAATTAAATTATTTCAGGAAGAACCTTACGCTTTAACGAATGTGTATGCGCTCCATATAATGCTGGTATGGCCAAATTACATTAAAAAGCATTATAGCGAGTATTTTACACATTAAAAAATAACGTATTTTAATTTGTACGCAGATTTTGATGGGGATGAAATGAATATCCACCTTCCGCAGACCGAGGAAGCAAAGGCAGAGGCTGCAATACTCATGGCTGTACGAAATAATTCAATAAATACCTTCAAAAGTGCTTAAAATTAATTTAAATATTTTTACAACGTTCAGAACGATGCTAATTTGGTTACACCGAGGAATGGGGAGCTTATTATTTCTGCTACACAAGATTTCCTCACTGGAGCATATATTCTTACCTCTAAAAACACGTTTTTCTCGAGGAGGGAAGCAATGCGAATTATTGTATGGGGTGCAGCTGATGAGACAGAGTTTATCCAACTTCCTCCAGCATCTATTCTCAAACCTGTTCAATTATGGTCTGGAAAACAGCTTATTTCACTTATATTTCGACCCAATTCAGGGTCTCCAATTCGGCTCAACCTTCGAGCAAAAGGGAAGAATTATACTGGGACTTCGGAGGAGATGAATGTTAATGATACATGTACGAATTTAATTTAAAATAGCATTCGCTAATGGGTTTTTGATTCTAGACGTTGTTGTACACAATTCTGAGCTACTGGTTGGAGCTCTGGATAAGGCTACACTCGGATCTGGGTCTAAATCAAATGTATTTTATGTTTTGCTCAAGGATTGGGGAAAGGTAAGGCTATATTTTATTAATTTTGACAATTTTAGAGCAGTTTAAATGGGTTTTTATCGCATTTTGCAGGAAGCAGCATGTCTAGCAATGTACCGCCTTTCCAGAATGACCTCAAACTACCTAATGAACCGTGGATTTTCAATAGGAATTGGTGATGTCACTCCAGGTTTTGCTTAAAATCCTTTAAAACCCACATTTTAATGTGTTTTAATGGGATTTAGGGACAAGACTCGTTGAAGAGAAAAAGAATCTGCTTGAAGAGGGTTACCGCAAGTGTTACGACACCCTACAAAAGTCTTGGGAGACGACCGAGTCCATCGAAGGGTCAATTCTCAAAGAATTATCAGATATTCGTGACCAAGCTGGGAAACTCTGTGTTAAAGAGCTACCCAAAGAGAATTCTCCGCTTATTATGGCACAATCCGGCTCTAAAGGCTCGTATATTAACATCTCGCAGATGATTGCTTGTGTTGGGCAGCAGGCCATCAACGGGAAAAGGGTCCCCGAGGGTTTTTACCAGCGATCTCTGCCGCATTTCCGCCGAAATGGTACGATTTTTAATTTTTTAATCGAAAAAATGCTTCATTTTTAATGTTTTCTTCAAGATCGTGGACCTGAAGCAAAGGGGTTTGTGGCAAATAGCTTCTTTTCCGGTCTGACACCCACAGAATTCTTTTTCCATACGATGGGTGGCCGTGAGGGTTTAGTGGACACTGCTGTAAAGACGGCAGAGACAGGGTACATGCAGAGAAGACTTGTAAAAGCCCTCGAAGATCTATGCTGCCAATATGACATGACAGTACGTAACTCTGAAGGTCAAGTGATTCAACTCTGCTACGGTCAAGATGGCCTAGATCCCATGTACATGGAGGGTAAAGACAAGCCTGTAGACTTTACTCGTGTCTATCTCAATGTAAATTCAACCCCTGGGGATCGTCTTGAGCCCTACCTGGGCCAAGATGATAAAAAAGAGGAATTGGGGGTCTTAACAAAAGAATTAAAAGAGGATCCGCTGAGTTGTGAAGAATTCTTAAAAGATCTTGAAGATTTTGTGGCCCAAAACCCATTCAGGCCGAGGCAGCTAATTCATTTCGTTAAAGATTGCCTTTGTAAATATTTTGGAGCTCGAATGGAGCCTGGAACAAGCGTAGGAGCCCTTGCTGCTCAATCCATCGGAGAGCCAGGGACCCAAATGACTCTAAAAACATTTCATTTTGCTGGAGTAGCATCTATGAACATTACTCTGGGTGTTCCTCGCATTAAAGAAATTATAAATGCTTCCAAAAATATTTCTACACCAATTATAAGCGCCAAATTGGTTGAGAATGACCCTAAAATTGCTTTAAAAGTCAAAAATCAACTGGAAAAGACTACCCTGAAGGAAATTTGTTATAAATTAGAGGAGGTAGTCCTCCCTGATGACTTCTTTGTCCTCGTCCATTTAAATCCAAAGGCACTCAAGAGGAGAATGATTACCTCTGAGATGGTAGCGGATAATCTCTTTGCAGCACTGAAATATAAACGATCATCTGATGTACGTGTGATTGATAATATCATCTGCCTTGCACCTCCACAAAACCCCAAATCTACACAATATTACTCCCTTAAATCCCTACTTCGGGTCCTACCTTTGATCCCTATTAAAGGGATACTCGGGATTAATCGGGTGGTGGTTTCATCCGAGAATAATGCATACAAAATACTTGCGGAGGGGAATAACTTTCGAGGGGTTCTCACGACACGAGGGGTATGTCCACGGACTACCTCCACGAATAATATATACCAAATTGAGCAGGTAATTCTTCGAATTATTTAAAATAGAATGAAATAATTGCGGGGAATTGGCAATTGCTTTAAAGGTTCTTGGAATTGAAGCTGCAAGGATGTGTATAACAAAGGAAATCAAATACACGATGGAATCCCACGGAATGAGCGTGGATAGTAAGTGGAATTAATTTAAATATTAGTTTAATTCGAGTTTTAATTGGATTTTGTATTTTTTTAGAGAGGCATTTGACCCTACTCTCGGATTTGATGAGCTCGAGGGGTCAAGTCCTTGGAATTACACGACATGGACTGGCCAAAATGAAGGAATCTGTCCTAATGTTGGCGTCTTTCGAGAGGACTACTGACCATCTCTTCGAGGCTGCCTACCACGGGTGAATTATTTAGATTTTTAATGCTTAATACTAACGGTAATTGATTTCCAGGCAAGAGGATCATATTAAGGGCGTATCAGAGTCAAGTAATTGAACTTTAAATGAAACTTTGGATTGGAATAAATTCTTTAATTTGTTCGTAGTTATAATGGGTACACCCTGCTCCCTCGGAAGTGGACTCATGAAGATCCTAGAAGCCAAAAAACCACATGGAGCCCTTGAGCAAAGACCAATCGTGTTTGATGAAGCTCACAAAAGACTTGTATCTTGAATTTTTTTAATTATTTATATCTAAAATTAATTCTAGAGACTTTATATTTGTATTTTTATTGAGATGATAAGGAATAAATGGATTTCAATTGAAATATAGCTGGATTTTATGTCGTAAATGTTTTTTATTAGCACTTTTTAAGTTTTAAGCATAATAAATGATAGAAATTCTGCAGGAATTGACAAAATTAAAGCTTCAATAACTAATTCAGGTAAATGTCAAGATAATTAGGTACTAGATTATTAGTGTATAACAGGTATCTGGCAAATTAAAAATATTATAAAGATAGCAAAATAATTAATTTAATGGCATATTTTTTATCAATACAAACTTTATCAAGAATTGCTTTACATTAAAGATAAGCCACTTATCAAACTATCAGTTGGCATTAGTCAGGCACCTTCAAATGATGTCACATTAATGAATTTGGACTGGATAGTTGCATTTAAATGAGAAATATTAGCAAGATGGACGGAATATGATTTAATTTGATGAAAATTAGGCAGACTTGGTAGGATCGTTAACTTTCCCCTGGAAGAGGACAAAGTCAGTCTGCACATCCACGATCTGGTAGTAAAACGGACGGTTGATTTCAACGTCAATGGGCGGCAGTGGGAGTGACCTCATCATCATGACCATTCCTGTAGCTGCTGCTGCCTCTGACCCTGTTTAAATACCGAAATTAATGTCAAATTGACATTTTACGCATTAAATTTGGCAAGTACCTTCTTCATTGACTTCAATGAACGCTTTCTGGACCACCTCAGAAGCATAAAGTCCTTCCGCAATCCCCGTAAAGTCAGCTTTCATTGTGTCAAACATTTCTGACAACCCCAACTGTAATTTAAAATTATTTAGAACCCGTTTAGACTAGAATTAATGTGAATTTGAACCTTTTTAAGGACTTCCACGAGGGAAATTGTAGCCTCAAGCTTAAATTTTGGGAATACGAGGTTAACACTCTCCTCTCCAAGCTGATCCAGGACTTTAGATGGTAGAGTGAGGGAGTCTAGAGGAGAAGGTCCATCCCACGAGTCAGTATTGACATAAACAAGCATTGTAAGTCGATCCCCTTTGTAGGGTAGGCTCACTACTTGTGTCCCATCTCCGAGGGCTCCAATCCGTAGCTTCTTATTGACCAGTTTCATGAGGGGTGCCTGGATCTTTTCATTGGCGCTTAAATAAAAGTCTCCATCCGCAGTATTCTTTGGATCAAATTGCGTTGACCAGAGCCCCTTAAAATACACTGCATTCACAAGCACGATCCTCGTCATTGAATCAAGTGCATCTGCTCAGAAATTAATTATAAATGCCATATAATTTCGAATTTAAAGAAAAATACCTGGCGAAATCAGGTCCTTGATCTTGGAATTTGTCTCTTTCTCAACCCAGGAGTTGATCGTGGCTGCTGCGGCCTGATTTTGTCCAAAATCCAATTGCTCCAGGCTTGATTTGTAAGATTCGGAGAGGATTTTAATGAAATCAGGCTTGATTTCGAACCCAGTCATTCCGTAGAGGCGATTTGCAGTGGATAGAGTGTAGCTATCGTCTTTCTTTTCCTAAAAAGGATTAAAATTCATTATTAAACAATTGATTAATGCGATTTCTAGCTTTTAAAGGGGTTTACGGTGACTTACCTTAAGGGAATTGAGAGCCAAAGAGAATCCCTTGTGGAGTTCAGCGTCAGCAGGCAGTTTAAGGACTTTTGATAGTTGCTGAGCCGTATTTCCGCCCGCACCAGCCTTTGCCTATATTTACAAGTACATTTAATTAATTCTAAGCACGTTATAAAGTCTAAAAATGCCGCATAATTAATTCAGGAATAAATAATTACCATTGCCAGAACGGATACGACAGAATATGGTGAGAATATCACATTTTCACGGGGTTTTGATGCTTCCAGCTCCTGGAAATAATTCATAAAATTATCATTGACATAATTTTTAAGATATATTAGTAAACGGCAGGTGTTTCCGTACCTTGTGCAGGATGTTCGAGAAGTGGGCATTAGAGGAAGCTACCCCCTTAACCGAAGGATTGCTTTTAAGGTCACCGGCTGACATTGCTCCTGATTCTCCTCCTGAGGAAGAGAAGAATAAAAGGGTTAGAAATTGAGTTAATTGGAAGAGAATCATGATAGAAATACATATAAATCTAGACTTTAAAGTTTAATTCAATTTAGTTGGAGAAATGAGAGTTATTTCAAACTTTTCATATAATTTTTCCATTTAAGTATTAATTGAATTTGTTTGTAATTACATTACAATTAATCGGACAAATAAATAAATAAATCTGTAGGCAATTACCAGAGGTTGACGATTGATGAGGATGATGTTTGAAGAATTTACGAACTGTAATTAAATAAAGGTGTGCATTAAAAACAAGGATCTCGGGATTAAATGTCAAAATTCGAATGATAAACAGAGGAGGAAAGAGGTGGATTATATGTAAATTGTTTGAGAGCTGGTCGATGACTAATTCAGAAGAGTTGGGAAAGTTTCAATGCGAAACCCTGAGCAGGTATACGAGTATACCCAAGTTGCAAGTACTTTTACAAGGTAAAAACCATATCTAGCCTAGAATCCACACGGAATATGGAGCTAGAAATTGGAGTATTCATTAATTATGAATTTATGGAGGATATACTTGAAAAGAATAATAGTTAGATGCACTAGATTCATTAATCGTAGGTATATGTTACCGAAATCCATTTCTGCTCCTCCCAACTCCAGCCCCCCGATAATTCCAATTAGAATCAGATGGAGGAAACTCATTGTAAACTTGTGCACACAAATTACTCATAATTATGGAATTAAAGTAAACTTTGGAGCAGTTGTCATGCGGTTATTTTACACAATCAGACGGCCTACGCCTATTTAACCCTGTGATAAATCAATCTGCAATGAAATCCAATGAGTATGTTTTATCAATTCCATTTAATAATTTGTTCAACACTTCCTCTAGATAACATTTGCACTCTAAACTAATTTAGAAATTAATCTTTTTATCAAAATCCGCTCTAAATTAATAATAATAATGCTATTTACAAATTAGGCACAATTTTAAAATGTCATTTAAAAATTAGATAATTAAATTGTCGAGTAGAGGTTACTTGAAACCGCGTAGAAAAAGATTACGGCCTTCCGGTCCATTTATGTAATAATTACCTGTTAAATCAAGCATAAAATAAATTAATCAATTAAATCAATTAAGTCCAATTGGAATAGATCTTACTTTTGCTTAGCTAACAATTTTTGCTCGTAAGAAAGAAGGTTTCTGATGGGTTCTCGGTGTGCTTTGGCCAGCCTCTTGGACTTGAAATCGAGGATGGTTGCAGCACGCGTATTGGACACCCCTGAAAGGGCTTGGACACTTATGCCAAGTGACGAGAAGGTCCGTTTCGAGGGTCTCCCCTTCTTCCTGTTCTTGGTCAAGGGCTCCTCCTCCTGTTCTGGAAGATTTTCTTCAATTGTGGGCTTGTCTTGGACAACTGGTGATGGCTTGGCCTTCTTTTGCTCCTGTTAATTAATTACATGAACAATTATTAGCTAATTACTTGCGAATCATTAAATTTTAGATGCAAAAAGCACGTTGAAATGTGTTACCTGAAAAATTTCTTGTTTTTCTCGCCTAGAGGCTCGGATCTTCTCCTTTCTTTTCTGGACAGACTCCTGGACTGTCCTGAGGTCATCAGAGGCAGACTCCTTGCTCTTTTTGAAGGAGATCTCAACCGGAAGTTCATCAAGTTCTTCAGAGGACATTTTAATAAAATAGATTTTTTTGAATTTTTCTTTTCGCGCGAAAAAATTGAGCTAAATCCCGGAAGCGTGATTTCAAGGATTTGTTTTTTAAATTTTTGTGACAAGTTTTTAATTAATTTCACGCAATTTGACCTAATTAATTGACCACGACCACCCTGACATCCTCTTGGGTCAACTGTCGTATAATTTGAAAGGGTTTATTCGCTTGTCAAGCCTCAAAAAACAGTAAAAATGATCATTTTTTATATCTTTAATTCTCATCTCAATTTCTCAAATTCTTAATTCAATTTTTTTTGAAGATTCCTCGACTTCCTTCCCCGAATGTCACTCGGGTCGTTGATCACATGATGCCACCAGGGATTGAGCATTTGAGTGATGGGTGGATTGAGCTAGAGAGTGACCCAGGTCAGCCCTATTTTAAATGATTTCCAACATCTTTGTTATTTATTAATTATTTGTAAAGATTAAATCAATTTTGTTGAAATGTATTTATATTACAGGGCTGTTTACATTGCTTCTGGAGGATTTTGGCGTCGAAGGTGTCCAAGTTGAAGAAATCTATGACCTTACCAAACCCGTGGAGGATCACCCAGTGTATGGGTTCATATTCCTCTTCAGATGGATTGAAGAGCGGAGGTCACGGAGGAAAATCATTGACGAGTCAGAGTTTTTTGCGAGGGACGAGGAGATTGTCAACAACATATTCTTTGCACAGCAGGTTCCCACTTGAAATTCAATGCAAAGATTTTGCAAGATTTTTACATGTATTTAAACCTTTTAAAATCAAAAACAGGAAGTGCCTAACAGTTGTGCCACCCATGCCCTCATCTCTGTCCTTTTAAACTGTCCAAATATCACCCTCGGAGCTATACTCAACCGCCTCAAGGAGCACACTGTTGGAATGACCCCAGAAAACAAGGTTTGATATAAAATTAATTAAAAATAAACGAATTAAATGATTTATTTTTGATAAACTAGGGCTGGGCAATAGGAAATATGGGAGAATTAGCCAAAGCACACAATTCTCATGCCACATACGATGCCATCAAACAAAAAGCATCCTCTGAAAACAAGACTCCAGGTCTTCCGGGCCGTGTCACCGCTGAAGCCTTCCATTTCGTATCATATGTACCCATTAATGGACGTCTATTCGAGCTTGATGGTCTTAAACCTTTTCCAATTGACCACGGTAAGTAGCTAGATTAAAAAATTGCCTTTTTTAAAAAATTCATTGAAAAACCAGGCCCTTGGAGCGAAAGCGAAGAATGGACAGAGCTCTTCAGGCGTGTAATCACCGAGAGATTAGGTATTGCAACCGGAGGAGAACCCTACCATGACATACGCTTCAATCTAATGGCTGTTGGTAAGCATTTAACTCATATTTATGCATAATACTTATATGAGTATTTACTCGTATTTACTCTTCTAGTGCCGGATAAAAGGCTCTCTCTCATCAAAAAAGTCAAGCTTTTGAAAACAAATCGGTGAAAAATTTCAAAATTCATCTTTGTTAAGGCATTTACTCAATTTATTTTTCTTCAGATCGATTGTACTGGAATCCACGCACAAGCTGATCGAGTCTCGTGCGTCTGGAGAGCCAAAAACAGAGCCTCAGAGTCCCAAACCTGGAAAATCCCAACCTTTGACACTTCCTACGGATCATGCAACGCTCTCAAATGAAGAGATACGGAATCTCGTGGAAGAAATCCTCTCAAAAAATGAAGAACACGGAGTTCCACTCGAAGAGACCCCAGATGAGGACTTTGCTTGGCTTAACCCTTACCCAAACATATTCGAGAACCGGAAAACCCTTCCCAAAGACCTTTTGTCCCTTCTAAAAGGCCTTGAGACTGAAATAACTCAAGTTGAGACGGATTTAATTGATGAAATTGAAAAAAGGAAGAAATATAAGGTACGATATCGGTATATGCAAATACCTTCGATATATTTACTAATATAAATTAATTGAATACAGATTGACTCTTCGAGGCGGACACACGACTACGACTCCTTTATAAATACATTCCTTTCAATGCTCGCAGAGCAGGGTAAATTAGCTGATCTCGTGGAGCAGCAAATGATGGTACAAAAGGCTCACGGACCCAATGCGGGTGTGGTAAAAGGAAAAGGAAAGGTCAACCCTGAGCCTGGGCCTAAGAACAAGCGGGTGAAGCCTACTCCTCCAGTACAGCAACGGGTTCGAGGTCGAAAACGACAAAATTAGAAGGAATACTCATTTTATTCACTTGATTTCGCATTTATAATTAATTTACAAGTATTCAAATAAGCATTTATAATTATTAGGATAGTTTACAATTAGATTAATCGTTAAAAAGTACGTTTTTCAGTTAATTTGAGATATTTTACACTAGTTTTGAGACTGGAAATTGAATAAAAATCGAGATTTATCCGCTCCGAAAGTTTAAGAGTCTTTGTCATATTTTTCTTGCAAAATCAATTCATTTCCGGTTGAGTGAAGGGTTGTTACTTGGCCTTAAGGAGTTTGAAGGGATAAGCATAAAACAAAAGCCTGCCTCTTTTTCCCACCAGATCGACCTTTAGGCATGCCGATAAGCCTCCAAAAATGATTTCTTTTTGTCACCCCGAACCTTTGAATCTCTTTTGGTTAACCCCTTTTGCCAGGCTGATATGCGTGACTCAAGTTGAACACTTTTAGAATAAATCCACCCCTCTAATCCTAAATCAAATCTTTCCACAACTATTGTACAATATTAGTTACTCGAACCAATATAAAATATTTGTTTGTTTTAAATCCAGTTTAAATCCTTTTGAGCTCCTCGGAACGAAATACTGAAAGAATTGCGAATTTATGTGTATTTTATGTACGGCTTTTTGAGCCAATTTAGGCGATCCCTGTTCATTCAAGTGTAATTGAACTTGCTGAATATACCCCATTAATTAAACATTGATTCTCCCTCATTGTGATCCCCTATTCCAATAAATTAAATTTATTTGCACATGGATAGCCCAAGTTTTTCATCCTGACCGAATGAATCCCATTCAAAAACCCTCTGATTTACGTGATAAATCCCCAATTGGGAACAGCCTGGAGCTCCAAGTGCCTTGTCCAAGGCCAGGGAGGTCAAATCGAATCAAATTCCATCCGGGGAAAGCTTTTTCTACCAAGTTTGGATAATTCCAAAAAGAAATGGGCTTTCAATCTGTCACTTGGGATGATATTTCCCATGAAAGGGGATCCTGGTCAGGTTTCTCCAGTATTTACTCGAATTTTCAGCCAGTCTGAGAGCTTTCTCGGCTAGGAAAAACATGTAGAACTAAAAGCACGATTGATTTCCGAATTGGTCCATGTCTCGAGGACCCCCAGAGGACCAATATTCGATTCGGCAAACACTTTCTCCTTGGCCTAAAGTGAATGGACGCTAATTAGCGGGAGAAATGGCTGTTTTTCTTCCACTGTGGATCTTTTTAGACTTGAGAAACCTTATTTATGATTGTATATTTCACTTTTTGAGGATTTGGGCTTATTTCTACCTCCTGGCGTGCCCCCAAAATACACCGGGGGCCCCGAGCCAAAGGAATAATAGGTCTAAGAACGCACCCGATTCGGGAAAAGCCGATTTCGGTATCTTTCGTCCTTATTTCAAGGTTTAAGAGGCTCCCCCTCAATTTCTCGGTGAAAGGAGCCTTGAAATGGTCCCGGAAGCCATTCAAACTCGGATTTAACTAGCCAGAGTACCATTTAAACTCTCCTCAAACTGTTGAGGGTCCAATCTGATGGTTATTCCTCAGATTTGCATAGTCAGTCGGCTCATTTCCTTAATTTCCTTTTTTTAAAACCTTTAAAACTTTTATTTCCACACTCGGAAGAGCCCTATAGATTTAATTTAATTGCTATTTAGGGCCATTATATGCATCCAATCCCTTTTTATTAGCTCATTCAAATACTAGGTAAATCCAGAAGCTTAGGCGAAGGCGAAGATGCTTCAGACTTAAAAATTTAAATCCTTTTGAGCTCGAATTCTAAAATACGAGTATTATTGTACAAATACAGATATCGTAATACATTTATAGTGTTCAAGTATGCAATTAATTAAAGTTTTACTCGACTTTTTCCTGTATTTTTCCCTTTGAATTCAAAATCCCAGATCTTCCCGATCCCGTTCCCAATTATTTACGGATTAATCTCAGATTTTGGATCCAATTAGCCAACTTTTTGGCCCGAATCAGCGTTTTTTTAACTTTTCCATCCGGGAAGAATAATTCCTTTCAAACGACAGCTTTCTCCTGCATTTAAAATCCCATTAATCATTGAATTGGAGGGATTCCCTTTGAACAAGCCCAACTATTTATCTCTTATTGAAATTTGAATTCAGCAAATCCTCTCATCCTCTTCCAATCAGGACAATAACTGCCGTCGAGTGAGTATCATCTGAGGGCCTGACACACTTGGATAAAGGCAAAGTTTTCAAAGTTTTGCACAATCCCTTTGTATTGATAACTGGGTGAGTGGGAGCTTTAAATCCTTATGATCATAAGAAGCTCAATATCATAAGTTTCAAAGGCTCCCCGAGCTCATAAGTGCATTAGAACGCCCGGTTCTACCCAGCCAATCTATCCCATTGGGAAATATGGGATTCTGATCCTATTTCGCGATAGGATAGGAGCTCCTAGTATGCATATACATGGGAGAAATGTGGAAATATAGGGAAAAATAGCGAAAAAGTTTGTAAATCGAGTGAGAATCAAAAGTTGGCACATCCCTCCGCCCTGGAGTCGAATGACAATAGTCCTCTGCATGGCATACACCGGCCTAGGATCGTCTCTCCCAATGAAAAGTTTGAATAAACTGGGGCCCCCGATTAGTGTCACCCCAGGCGAAGAAATATAGGGCCCCCAACACATATGAAGCTGATAAGGTCTCCTCCGCGAGCTCCGCGGGAAATTGTTTTTTCCTCCAGAGTTCTGTCCATTTCTAATCGGAAGAGTGTTATCCATTTAATCTGAACACCCATCACGTCGTCCCCTCCTCATGACCATCAATCTTGAATCGATCAAGTTTTTTCGGGGCTGTAAAAAGGGGCCGCTTTTGAGGGTGTTATTTTAGGATTAGCAATTCAATCGGGGACGAAAATAGGCGGAGGAGTATTTCCGAATTTCAGGCCGATATAAATCATTGTGAAGATCCTTTCACCCAAGCGAATATGTTAATGTTTTAATACTTTTAACATGAACACACCCTCGAAAGTCTCCTCCTCGACATGTCCAAGCCTGCTGAAAGGAGTGCGTACGGTCGAAGAATCCAACGGCGCATCAGAGACCCGGGAAATGAAGCTTTTTACTAGGACCCTATCCCATGAACAGGGCCAGACTGGGCTGGGACGAGGAGGAATGTGCATCATCTTAAACTTAAAGTTGGAGCTCGATACACAAGGGATATCGTGAAACTCGGAGAGCAAGCTGAGTAATTAAGATATCGTGGTGTACATTAATTGTGTGAGATCAAATTTAGAGTTTGAACCCCCCCACCACAGGCCTAATAATCCTCCGGGTTGGAATCAACGAGTTTCTTCCCAAACATCTCCAGTCTCGGCTAGGAGCAATCTTCCCCCGAGATCTCAATTAAAAACAAGCCTGGAATAATTCAAGACTCAGTTAGGAAGAGAATCCTGTGGGAATATTGTTCCAGAAAGCACAAAATGACCCCAAAAACGTGTGAAATTGAGCTGGGAAAGTGAGAGTGAATCTAAAATTCATTAAATTTGCAAAAAAGTGCAAAATGTGAGTTATTTTGTGTTGAAATTAGTGGAGAATTTCCAAAAAAGTGGGAAAAAGTAAGAAAAAATGAGCCAAAATTCGTGAAAAAGTGTAAATTTTATAAAAATTAACATTGGAGAGATGGAAGTGACTTCGGAGGAGTTTTTCCTGGCAGAGTTTGAGGGAAATGGAACCTCCACTCCACTCCCACCACATCATGTGATTTCGCTGACTTCTCGGTAAAAGCCCCTGACCCCTTTGACTCCAATTTAGCTGACAGCTCTCCCTTCTTAATATTTAAGCGGTTTTTTTCCGGGAAAAAACGGTTTTTTTCGATGAAGAAAGCAATTTCGGTTCTCCCCCGTGAAAAATACCCTCTATTTATCTTGAGAGACTTGGAAGCGTAATACAAAGCTTAAAGTCACCGGAAGCTCATAAATGGAGTTATTTCAGGTCCCTGGGGCGCTTTTTCCCGTGAAAAATCGGGGGAATTTCCCGGCCAATATTAAATTTGGTGGTTTTGGCGGGGCGGGGGGATTTGCTCCGAATTGCAATCCCAATTTGTGGTTATGAGTGAAGAGGAAAAGGCTGTCAAATCGGGGAATGGTGCCCCATCCATCCGAGAGTGTATTTACAAGACTTTTAGCTTCAAATTAGCATGAAATTTACGGCTAGTAAAATAAGGAATGATCGGGCTGGGGCCAGCCAACCCGAAGGACCCGACTCCGACACCATAAATTTCCTCCCAAAGACCCCGAAGAGCTTACGAGGAGGTTGTAAAAGATTCTAAAAATGTCGGAGAAAGAAGTAAAATAAAAGTAAAGATGTCTAGTGTGATTCAAAGGAGGCTAAAGAGGGTTAACAAGTCTCAAACACTAATGTCACTCCTCAAT
>JAAZTK010000548.1:0-19501 GCA_036507255.1 Megalothorax incertus
ATTCATCTTTAAATATAGAAATACACGGCGAGAGATGGACGCCCTTTAAATGGTCCATTTGGGAGAAATATGATTGCTAATAAAATGCGGAGGATAATATCTTTTTATATTTCGACTGTTTACTACACTTTTTCCCCGACTGATATCCTTCCCCCGTCGGCCTTCTTCTTCCGCTCCAAGCTTTCTAAGCCAGCCAAATCCAATAAAGTTCAAACGGATGGATTACATTCGAGGTGAATGGGTTAAAGCCATTCGAGAGATTCGAGTTGTAAATTTGTTTATATGAGATTTGCGTTTTTTACGAGGGCTCTCCCTCGATTGATTGAATAATTCGAATAGCCTAGACTTATCTATCGTGTGTATTGTATGTACCTATATGATGAGAGATAGGTTGAATTTCTCATAAACCAGCCCTGATTGGAGCTTGAAAATCAATTTTCGAAATCATTTATTATCTTGATATGGGTAGACTTTTTTGAGGTTTGTTATTAAGAGCCTGAGCGAGAGTGGAAAGATATATCATTGCAGTTTGGGAAATAAAAGTAATGTTCAAATAATAAATCAATTCATCTTTTCCTGATTCTTTGTTGGTTTTTTCACATGCCGTGAAAAATAGAGTTTGGAGAGATTTACGATTGATTTCTAGATCTAAGATTTCGTGGAAATCCATATACGAGTATTGTAATATTGTATTAAGAAATTGCGAGTTTTAAAAGACTTTTTCTTGATAATTCCTGGTGTAACTTTTGTTAATCTTATCTTTCCTCTAAAGATAGAAATTGAGACATTTTGCAAAGTTTATTAAGAGATCCAAAGTAAATGTTAACGAAAGATTTTGAAGTGTAAAGTTTTTCGGATGCTCCTCGGTCCAACTATTTTAATTCATTTTGGCACATTGTGACTATTGTATTTCGCATTGTTTGTACAACTTTAAAGCGGAGCGTTAGAGAGAGAAATATTCTGAGATTAGTAGAGTTTTAGCCGAGTTGGATCTCGATTGTTTATTCAAGGAGAAATCTCCGTAGAGTGATAAAATGTTTTGTCTATGGGCGAAAAAAGTTCAAATCTCTCGCTTTAAAAGTTTCTTCGATCCCTCCAAGTTCCTGTCTACTTTTCAACTCTTTCCTCTGGTAGCTGGAACGGCATCACAATTTTTGGATGAGAAAAGATGAGCAGAGTTTGAGAGAAAAAGTTATAAATATCGAGTTATCAAATCAATGTTAATGCATGGACTCAAAGTTGAAGTGAAGTGAAAAATGAATTTGAAAAAGATGAACGCATTTCTTACAATAGTTTATAGTAAAAGGCAAACAAAGCCCGAGTTTTTTCTCAGGATCACATCCTAAGCTGTAAATGTATGAGCAAATCATTTTTGAAACTCGAGTGTTGCCCCAAAGCTGGGTAGAACAAATAAATAGAGAAAAAGCTCCGAGTATTGTATATGTATTTGGACTGGTATAAATTGAATTGATGAGTGGTTGGATAGGGGATTGGAATCATTGAGAGGATGAGGATATAGGGATGTGGCAATACATACTGTACAACTCGTACACAGAGTGAAAAACTTATGGGAATTCTGCCGCCATGTAGCACTAGGATATTATGTGGATATTATATGAAGATTGAAAATTTGAGGAGGAGAGGATCTTGTCTGATTGAAATAAAGCTTCCCTGTTAAATGGAGAAGGGCTCTCGAGGGATTTGATTCCATCTCGAGTCGACTCGAGTTCTTTGGACCTTTTATTTTGCCGCGAAGGATATCATTGAGCTTTTTGCCTACATCAGCCCACATTAGTTTAGGACCAGGACGAGGTTATTTATTCCCCGAGAGTTGTTGAGATCCCTCCTCCTTGCCTCCTTGTTTCGATTTAGAAGATTGCATTATAACGGAGATTTGTGGGAGCTTTAGCTAGGCTGGAGAGCGAGGAGGAGGGAGTAGATGTCGATTTGCAATAAAGATGGTAAGCGATTTGTAACCCCCCTAGTCCTCCAGTCCCCGTGGGAATCCTCGCCCCGATCCGCCCTTTTGTGCCAACACCACTTGAGATAACTTTCCAGCTCTTTCGGCTCTCGGGGAGTATCATCACCTCCTGTCCTCGAAATATATATAATGCTAAATACCTTTACATAATGCAGGAGGAGTTTGAAGCAAAAGCCGGAGGATGCTCCGATTATTTCCTCGTTTCTCTTCATTCCCCGCTAATCGCATTTCACGTCAAACAGCACTCTGAGCCACCCACTGTAATTATTTCGAGGGTTCTCTCCGGGACTTTATTTATTGCCAAACGTCACTCTCTTTTGCCAATTTTGTTTTCCTCGATCCCTCCTCTGACTCTCGTCGCTCCCCACTCTGAGTATATTTTAAGTGGAGTTCATCGCAAGATTTTGTTAAATTTAAAAAGCATTGGACCGAATCCACCGCCACCCTATATCCTAATTCTTGTCACCCCCCGTTTGACTTTCGGGTGACTTGGGCGAGGTTGAAAGGTTTTTAGGTTGAGTTACACGGGAAGAATTACGATCCCTTTTGGCTCAACTTTGATATTTCCCCGAGGACTATTAGTTTTAGTTTTAGCTACACCAAGTACAAGCGAGGAGAGCTCATTCTGCAAATTGCAAGCCTTATTTGGGGCTAGACTTGGAGGAGAACAATATGAGTTTGGTCAGGCCATATATTTGGATCAACTCCCACCTCCTCCTTCGTTCGTTCGCCATCCAGTAAAACCGGCTCTTGCAGCCATGCACAAACGAGTCAAAGAAGCACTTGTTGTAATTGTAATTGAATTAGATTACATCTCAGTACAGGCAGACCGTATTAAGTGTACATGTAGAGTCGGAGGATGACATTTCACCATTGAACTGTCTCTGCAAAGATATCATCGCCTCTCCCCTTGCCTCTACCTACTCGCACTAATATTTATTAGCACTCTCGCTCAGATTAGCTCCTTTATATAAGTGTGCAACTTTTTTTTTGTAGAGGCGTAGGTTCCTCAGAGGAGCAACCGCCTAATAATTTATGTAGCCCGGCGTTTTGCCAACATGATCTCGTGGAATAAAGAGAAGATGAAGATATTTCAAGTATATCTGGCCTATAGGTGTATGGGCCAAGCTGACAATTTAGCAATTACTCTAAATGAGCAGGAGTTACGTAAATAGATGGAGGAGTCTATACCTAGAAGCTTTTTTTCGTCAGTATATTTAGCTCAGGAGTAGGAGGCTAGGAGCTCTAAGGTTAAGTAAAGAAGAATACGGAAAACACTAGCAAATTTCGAGTGTGAATAATCCACGACCGACCAGATAATAAATATGGAGGGACAAGAAAAGAATTCTCTTTGCAAGAAGAGATTCAAACAAGTTTAGTGGGAGCGAGGGACTGAGCTTGAGAAATGAAGCGTTGAAAAAATATTTTGGCATGAAATACATCGTTTACCAATTTGTAATGGTGTAAATTCATAATATCCTAGTGCTAAGGGAGTCTAGTTCTCAGCTAGAAAAAAGGAAGAGGAACCCAATGTTTGGATTCTCGAAGGGATCGATTTAACATGGATGATGAGTGATTTAAAAAGCTGGTAAATCCGACATTCTAATCAAATATCCTCTAAATCCCTACGAGGATCCGCACCGTAAGCCACCTTTCAATTTGGAAATTCCTTGAATTTACGTAAATTCGTAAATCTAAAATTTTTAAACAGAGATTTATTAAATCCCTTGTTTAGATCGTGGAAAAATCTTGTAGAATACAGTCATAGTAGATCTGTGGTTATTTTAAGTATCGGGCCATGGAGGATCGAGCAAGAAAAAAATCTCACACAACTAATATGATTCAATTCAGAGACCTCGAGGTACGATAATTTATGGAGCGCGGTTCGGGAAACTTCTTTGTATGACATAGGAGTTTGTCTGGATTTGGAGCAAAAAGAAGGCAATGTATACTAGGAGGTGTATATGAGGGTGAATGGATAACGGATCAATTTTCAGCAATTGAATATAGGCGAGAGTAGTAGTATATAGTACATGAATTACACCCTAATACAAAGAGAGACATAGGGAAGAGAAAAAGGATGGATCAAAGGAGTAGTGAAAGAGACGATCGAGGTTTGGGTGCTCGGGACAAAGGGACTACGTGTATTTCAATTGGGGCTTCTCTTTTTTTGTCCATCGTGATCCTTTTTAAGTAGACCTACAAAATATGCAAATGACATTCTACTCTGTATCGTATGGCTCAAATACACTTATCTTTAAAGGTAGATCGAGTTGTCAACTCTTCTGGTTCCTCCCATATGCTTATAGGCTTTTTCATCTAAATTACATACATTATTTGCTTCCATTACAAATTCTTATTCAAAATGATTTGAAGCTGCAGGAGGACGACTGGAAATGTACTTTTTGTCTCAAACCTCCCCCGCCTTCTTCCTGTCCCCACTCCGTCTCCCTTAGCTCGCTCTTCAAAGGGATATTAAATTCGGGGAGCAGTTCAATCTTTGTTCCCCTTTATTCTCGAGGAACTTCTCGAGAGTTTCAAATTACACGGGGAGAAAAATTATAAAGATGCGTGAATCTTTCGGGTCTTTCGGGACTAGCTCGAAGGAAAATCCCCCAACAAATTCTCTCTCGGGGGTTGATCAATGGCCATGTTATGACATTGAGAACTTTACTTTTTCTAAAAATCTTGCTCCGTGAACACGAATTGGGGAACAAAGTTGTACTGTGAGAAATCACTCAAGCTAAAATAGGTAGACCGGGCTAATGTAACTTTGTTTCAAGTTACGATACATCACATATTGAATGTGCAACGATTACTATTGCATTCTAAAGAAAGAAAGAAAGATTTTTGACCGAGTTTTTCAAGTTTTTATCGGAATAAAAATGCAAATGCCTATAAATAGCGGATTTACAAGTGTTTTGGTCGTAAGAGCGGTGAACCCAGAGTGGATTTGCCAATTATGGGAGGGAGCAAATGCGGAAAAGAGCATAAACTGTCGGATAAAGAGATCAGCATGTGTAGGGCAGGTGTTGAAACACGTGTAGTAGAGCCATAAGTACACTGTGTGCCCATGGCCAAAAGTCGGTGAGAAGTGAGGCATACGGTGGCACTGGGGGTTGCTACACATTACCAAAGTCAGTGGGCTAGGTCATAGTAAGCTAGTGCTAGCAGTTGTCTCTTTCCTTCGGTAGAGTCTGAAAATGCAACTGGAGCAGACCACTCAAGTTCAACAACTTGAGAGTGGATGCATTTTTACCCTTAAACTTAAAATGGCCATATGTTACAATTGGTTCACTCCAATTTCCCTAAATAAACTTGAAGATGAATTCCCCAGAGCTTTGAAGACCGAGAAAAAAAAGAAAAAGCCCGGAAGGAGCCGGAAGTCTGAGCACGGACATTACTTTGTTGAATAAGGTTGTTGTTGATTTGTGTAAATAATGCTCCCTTTTAAAAAAAAGAAAAAGCCCGGAAGGAGCCGGAAGTCTGAGCACGGACATTACTTTGTTGAATAAGGTTGTTGTTGATTTGTGTAAATAATGCTCGCTTTTGAGGACTGGAGCCTCAAGGGGTGGATGGATTGGACATTCAATTGGAGAGAAATGCGTCTCTTATTTCAAAAAAATCCCCGGATTCTTACATAGCATATGGTTTTGAGTAAGATCTTTAAATAGATGCATTGCGTATTGGATAAACATAGCATGGAGGGGTCTTCAGAACCGGAAGATACAATTCAATTTATGGTGGTTGGATCTAAATCAGTTCCCCTTCCTCGTGTACCCCTCTCTACTTGCCCATTTGAACCTAATTAATAATGGCAATTGGGCCAAGGACGCCTCCATCTATTAGCCAGCTCATTAATATCAATCACTATGAATTTTATTCAATCAGACTCGACGTTCTCCACCCTATACATCCCTCATTGACATTCTTAAGCCCCCTAATCTCTTGAGGAAGTTTTGAATAAAGCTTGAATCAAGTGCAATTACAAGTATTTACAACTACGGCGCCTACATAATAGAGTTGATAGACAAGTTCATTGATTGAGGACAATCCCTAATGAATAAAAAATGATATTCGCAAAGAATCCTATAAAGTACATGTGAAAAAGGATGACAATATTGCTCCATTCAAAAATTTAATAACTCGAGTGCACAATTCAAGTTTTTTTAACAAAGACAATTTGCTTTGAGATTTATGAAGCTGGGGGAGACTCGGTTATGGCCCCACATTAGAATGCATTATCTTATCCGTATGTGGGGATATATGTATCCGAGGTCCTCTGGAAAAAAAGGGGAGAGCGAGGGGAAAAGCCAATTTTGCGAATTGATATTGTATAAGGGAGGATGAAAAAGGGGAGCTGCTTTTTCCGGAATGACTTTAGTTCTCCTCCTCCAGAGAAAAAAAGCCATTCTCACCCGGTTTGGTTAAATCCATACGCATTTCCAGTTTAACCCGAAATTCAAACAAGGCCTTTTATATTCAGATAAATGGATAAATATTTCCGGGCGCCCGAGCTCCGTATCCTTTTGTGTTTCTATGCTCTTCCCCGAGTTCAATCCTCTATTTATTTACACGCTGCACTTACCCTGCCGACAACTAAACGGGAGATTTTATGCCCATCAATATTCACTCGCTCCCCTGAATCCCCACCATCACTCAAACACATTCATATATAGGGATATAAGCTATTTAGGCTATAAGAGGAGATGTAAATTTAAGGAGAAAAAGCTCATTCTAGGAAAAAATGAAAAAGGGTTCTCAAAATATGATACATTTTAAAATAGGCAGATCCTGTGCGAGGAATTGAAAAAAATTAGGGCCCTTATATTAATAAATTTAAATTTGGATGATCTGAATGGGGAGCAAAAAAAAAGACACATTGCCAAATGCTCATTTGAAGTGTAACTGAATTTGTGGGTTGGGATTTGGATCTTTCTTTTGTAAGGAGCAGATAATATGTTACTAATTTTATTCGCTCTTTAAATATCAACCCCATATATCTCCTCATTATAATGTTTGTCTGTCCAGCCGAGCCTGAGACGAGCAAATCAAAGTTTCAATCTCACTCCCCTCGTTTTGAAAAAAGGGTCCAATTCATGGAATAACTCTTACCTTGCACGGCTAAATTAAGAAGGGGTTTGGCTCATATTGATATGTGTAGATTTCTGATCCTGAGTTTAGAAATTCCATTGAAATTTGAAAGGCAAAAAGTTATTATTTGGTGGTACGGATATAAGGGTGCAAGGAGGAGGGGACTAGCTGATATTTCGCGGTGTCATTCATCATTTTTTCATACCTGGTGCCAGGGGATTGTATGGATTTCAGACTAACACACCATAAGCTATTGAATTCTCAGCGAGTTTTGTGGTGCATTAACTAACCAGAACCTTACTGCAGATACACCTCGATTTAATGACAATGCAAATGTGTGTGTGTATGCGTTCCAATCTCTAAAATCTGCTGTTAATTTTTCCAGAAGCTGTTCGCTCTTACCAATATAAATACCAGGGGTCCTTTACCCTTATCCTTTAAAAATGTGCATATCATATATCTCGTATTCATATAAATTATGCCGTTTTTTGAATGATTGCTGAAAGATTTTTGCACATATCCCTCCCCCCTTTAAGACTTTGGAAGCGAGCATAATTATTATTAATGTCCCTTAATCAAGGGAGAATAGGGGATTTTTCTTCAAAGCGTTATTATTCAATTTGTAGGCGTCAAAAGGATGGAAATGTCAGAGATTTTGAGGAGGAGGAGGAGGATTCAATGGCAATGGCAAGAGATTTGAGATGGGAGATATGAGGTTTCACTCATCGGAGAAGGAGGCGTAGAACTGATTTGCTCCTCTGTTGTCATCATTTATGAAGTCGGGGAGTTTTAATGAAATATGAATTCCTCATTAAAGGGGGGATCTGAACTGAAGAAGGGCGTCACAGCTTCCCCTCGTCTTTACACACTTGGTTAATTGAAATAGTCATTAGTGAATAGCATTGGGATTTATTATTAGGAATCGTTTCTTCTTCGACTACTATTCCCTGGTCTGCACATTTGCATACAAAACACCGCGGATGATATCGCTTTTTCTGATAGTAGTAGTTGTACATTACCCGCCAGTTTATAATTCCCAAATAATGTAATTTAATAAAGCCAGGGATGGGGGAGGGTTGCAGAATCCTGTTAGAAAATATACATTTGGAGCCCAATAAAAGTGGGATCTGCATTATCCCCTCCACACACAAATTATAAAATGTATAATTATGTTTGGGGGATTAGCCCGAGAAGAGAATGAATGAATACTTAATTGTGAGTAATGAAATGAGTTGAAAATATCATTGTATTTATTATATAGTTGTAGTTGTCGGGAAATGATTACGCGAGTTATTTAATGTTTGAACAGCTTTGCTCGGAGAACCGCAAGTGAGATGAGATGCGATGAGGATATACAAAGTATTTTGTGTGTAATTTGTATTGATTTGGGTATCTAATATTTTTCCAAATAATTATATCTCTGAAATTCTTATCACTAGTATTTTTTTTCTGTGATTCGATCACTTGTTTGAGTTTGTTTGAGTCATGTTTATTTCACACTCTCGCTCTTCGTATACTTATTTAGTTCCATATAATCATCCCAATTTATTTACATAATGAGGAGAACGAGCTCCATTTAAATTCGTCCTAAACCACATAATCCTCAATTACATCATTAAAATATTTACAAGTTAAAATATTAATTCCAAGAAATCAAAATATCCCCAACCAGTCTCTCGGGATCGCCTCCTCCCCATATTAATGATTATGAGTAGGTACAAGCCTATCGGTATGATTAGAATTGAATTTTTCCATTCAAGGTTACACGAAAAGATATGCATATATCCAAAGTTTAAGGGGATTGGCGTGATTTTGAAAAAGATCTTTCTTAAGAGCCATTAAAACCCTGATATTCTATACTATTTCTCGTCGAACACTGATGGGCACATTAAAAACATCTTATACATATTCTTTCGACTAGTGCGCATTTCTATTAAATCCTGTATTTGGGGGAATACGAGTAAATATAAATTTTGAGGAGTTTTGAGTTCAAACTGTTTCCTCCTTTGGAAAAAGATCCAGTTTCAATTTCCTGCTCTTTCCCCCTCCGCCTCGTACTTTTGGGGGCTGATTAGAGTTTTCCAAATCTCTTGGGGTGAGGTTTTGAGTCCCAAGTTCTGGACTCTTCCATATTTGAACAAGAGCCATTTATTTAACTGTATATTTAGGACATTTGAGACGAGGGAGGTTTAGCTGAGTTGTGCTGCTCCTGAGGAATGAGAGTGCATTTTGTGTAAAAAAGGGCATAAAATCCAATGAAAATAGTACTCGAGCTAGAGTTTTATTATGCTAATCTTTCAACGAGTCCACCGAGAGTATTATAGTATTTTAACCAGGCTTAAAACCCAAAGAGTCAGGGTATTTATTTCCTATTTGAGTAATTTGAATATTGGGGAAATCCAATAATATATTGAATTTCTTTAACATGCAAACGAACGGCCTATGCTTTATACCTAGTCCTACTCGTACGAGTCCATAATTGAAGCTCCATTTGATTTCATAAATATCATATTATATTCGAGTAATTATTACGCAGAATAGTCTAAATAGAGGCCGATAAATTATGGCTATGAATCCATCCAGCTCGCTCGCTCGCCTACATATCCAAAATTAGTGTGTAGTAAGCATATAAATTACACTCGCCTACCCTCCTCCAGTGACATACTATAAGGTTATGTAATGTGAGCAAACAATAGAGAATTTGTTTATCCAAAAAACTGAGAAAGATGAATTAATAAGCCCTATATCGTACCTACTAAATGCATATAGGCTTCATATTAACTTAAATCTATCGTAGATATGTCCAAATCTATTGCTAGATAACATCAAGAATTTTTATATTCAAATTATCGGCTGGAAAGATCAAGTTATCTTTACATATAAAGGTGCATGGGTATATGCAAATAGAACTTTGTGTGGATATAATGGATTAGATAATTTTATTCAATGTTTGAGGATGGATAGCTCGGAGCCTGTTCAGGGGTATAATTAAATTGTAAAGTCAAATGATATGGAAAAGTAGAGTCGAGGGGAGTGAATACTTGATTAAGAGGCGGTTTGAAGAATAGAGAAGGATGGGGGGATTAACACAGTGGAGTCGCACCGTCTCTCAAGAGTTTTCTATTATGCAAAGATGGATCGGGATTTGATTTGAGTTGGGTCTGTAAGAGCAAGAACAAAGGGTAAGAGGGCCATATACGAATAGAATAGGTTGAGGAGGAGGAGGAGGAGAACTCGAAAGGCCTTGGCATTACATCTGAGAGATTCAATGGGTTTGGGAACTTACGGACTCCTCCATCTCCTACTTGAAAGAGAGACCCCAACAACTCTGGACCTGAAGCTCCCAATCCTCCATTAACTATTTGATGGAGTTCGAGGCTGGACTTGAAAGATGATCTCTCGGCATACCTCTCTTGGGATATAGGTGTTTAATATATGCTCATCTTCAAGAAAAAACTTGCCATAATCGTATAGGTATATGCCTACTCGCACAAGATATTTATTAGTAGGTGTAATTTACAAATAAAAAAAAGTCTTATCTTCAATACTCTAGGGCTGTAGGACAACTTTTATTTTACAGGTATTACAAATTATTACAGGTACTCGTATAAAGATATAGATTCATAGAAAGAAGGGGGTAACAACGGCAGAATAAATTATAAAACACAGATATAGAAATGAGCTCAGCTTATTCCAAGGCGCCAAGCTTTCTAGCATGGTCGGTCAGGACTTGTTTCTTTAAAGCGAGAGGGTCTCCTTACGGATAATACTCGAAGAGGTTTGCTCAGGTATGCACTTTTTAATGGCTGGGGTCAATGGGAGGGACGGAGACTGGGGCTCCTCTTTCGCTTGGACAGGTAGAGGGAGAAGAGTGGCAACTGGGGAAGCATTAAAGCGATCGCCGGCAATTACTTGAGGAGCATTTAAAATGCATACCACAACGCTTAATACCCCCGCGAGGCATCTCATCATCAATATCTGCATCATCTGACTCTCCCGAGCCATTTCATCCTTCGAGGAGTCTTTTAAAAAATCATGTACAAAATAAATGATAGAATTAAAGACTTTAAATTGCTCAGGTTGGGGTTTTTGGGGAGTATTTTTCTTTGGTCTGGCTTCGACTTTTGTTGTTTCAAAATTGAAATTTGAGAACTCGACTCTTTTAAATCTAGTGAGGGGGACTGAATGGAGAAAAACAAGGGGTGGATCAGGGTAAAAAGGAGCTAGAAAGAAGAAAGAACAGTAGGGGTCCTCCACTCATTCCTAGAATATTTTCTTAGCAAGTATTATTCCCTTCCCTTATAAATTGGTCTTGAGAGAACAAGAGCTAGGAAAGAGCAGAGTTCCCCTATTGGACTTGAACGATTCGATCCCAGGGAGCAGAGACACTGTGATCTCATTAACTACTCTGGAGCTCCATCCTCCCCCTCAAGTTGACGATTCTTTTAACCTCCATTTCCTTGATTAAACCTAGAGTCAGACTGAGGAGTAGATGTCAATTAACTCACGACTTGTTTAACTCTCTGTTAATGACCATTCTCTTGAAAATGTCTAGGCTCACTAATGCACGAACAAATTAATGACCCCTAAAAGTATTAACACTTTTAATATTTTTTGAGGGGCCTTTTTTTGAGAAATTCCTTTCTAAATTTAAGTTAAGCTGTTGCGGCTTAGCTTGGCCTATAGGGTCATACTCTTACCTCCTCCTGGTAATTACATTTCTTCTCAACTCACAAGAGTTATTTCCAACACTTTTGCAGGAGCAAAGAAAAAGGTCAGTTCTGAAAATGACAAATAAATAAAGAATTGAATGTCTGGTTGGGGGATTGTGTGGCTTTGCCTTTGAGCTTTTTTTTGGGGTGAGTCGAAGGGTCATTCTCCGGTCTTTTTTGGGGGAACATACTGATATATGTGGGCGGATGAAAGGGGAGCCTATTTTATTTTCACACTTTGAAGCATGGTGGTGGCATTGGCTTTAAGCTCCTCAGAGAAGAGAGTGTCGTAAAAATTGTAGTATATCCACGTATACTTTACCTTTAAAGCTTTTATTGTACAAAGAGTATAAGGTGAAGGAAGGTAATGCATTTTATGCTGGTACTGGTTGGATGCTGGAGAGAATGGTGGATGCCTTGAGGGGTGAATTGTTGGGAGCTCTCTCACTCTCTGAGCACAATACAATATATAAGGGACTCATCCTTACCTAGTTATCTGAGGAGAGTGTAATAATGGTGGTATAACCTGCCGAGGACTACCCTGTTGAGCTGGTTCGGACGGGCTAGACAGACTGTTGCCTCTTTTTACCTGGAGCTAAATTTATTCTTTTAAAAACTGGCCCTTACCCACCTCCACCTTCCAAATAGGATTTACTTTGAACCGAGACGAGTACTCTGACTCTCCTAGTTGAATTCCATTCTTTCCCTTGTGACGCTCTCGAGCAAGTGTTGAGTCTTAGAATAAAAGTGGAAGGGGGAACCCTTGAATTAATCCATTCGAGTGTCATCTCCGACTCAGAATTTAAATCAGTGACTTTTTGACTCTTTTATAATAATATTTGAGGTGCAAACTCCATATGGTTAACATATTACAGCCTCAACTGCGACTCATTCAGTAGCAAATCTCAAGATGAGATTTTATGGCAAGTAGTCTGAGCGGCCACAAACAGGTTGTAAGATCTTCGGGAGAGGAGTTTTCGAACTTTATTGGGGAATGGTCTGATTCTGTATGCAAATCCTCGCAAACATCTTCTTCAACTCAGCTCCCCCTGAGCTTCTCTCCCCCTAGGTTTCATTCAGCAATATTTTTATAATACTTCATAAATAATATATAATCAACGAAGGAGTCGAGGGAGGCTGTTTTTCAGGAGGGCTGTGAGCGTCTTTCTCTCAAGAGTATCGTAGTGGAAGGAGAATGAATTAAAGGAAAAGGTGCTACTCTTCCCCATAAGTTCATTCAAGGTTTGGCGATTAAGCAAAGTAGTGTTTGAGACTCTCGTGGAGTGTGCAATGAGTGATAACTGCTCATGTTAAGTTAACAAGTTTAATTAATTTCAACCCCGTAACTCGCACAACAAGTTGAATATTGTCTCTTTTCTTTCTCGATTGGGGCAATTTGGTGGGAAATCATTATAATTAACTAGTGTGCATCATCAAGTATCGAGAGACTCTCCCCCCAAGCCTAATTGATAATTATTCATCATTATTTGGTGCAAGCTTACCAAGTTTTGCGGTGTGGCATTCCGCCAATAAATTGCTATCCCTCTTAAGAACCCGAGTATAAAGTGGTGTGAAAGAACGCAGTTACCTACTACATAAGCCTTTGGAATCCCCCAAACTTAAACTTTGCGAGTTGCTAAAATTGGAGTTTAATCTGGATATAGTAAATAAAGCTCGTGTCAATCAATCGCCGTATAAACACTCTTAAATAGCAATATTACGCTATAAAAGTTGCTCTCCATAATTTGCATACAACGAGAGTTTGAAACTTTTACACCAAACATTATCCCCCTACCTCTACCTCTTAAAAGGCAAAATCCGCAAAAGCAAATATCCAACAGACTTGACAAACAAACAGCTTCTTCTCTCCGCAAGTACCCTTTTTTATACAGCATTAAATTGGCGGATCTCGTATGAATCACAACGGAATACCGAGAAATAAATGGAGATTTAAATTGTATTATTAAAGCGAGATAATGGAATTGAAAGCGAGTTAATGAACTTTGACCCGAGAGACTAGCCAGAAAGAATTCCTACATTTTTTCTCTAACTGATCCTGGGATGAGATGAATTATTCCAACAAATAAGAGCAAAGTAAAATAAAAAGAATAAACATTTGCTGTTTGCCCACATTGTAATCTCTCGCTCATCTTTCGAATGAGAACTATGAGACCAAGTCCAGACGCCTTCAGAGTGCAATGTCACATTGTGAGAATAGGCTGATGTTTGTCACCTCCGTACCTTCGTGCTCAAGTTTTCAAAGACTGCATTAAAATTTGTAGGACTGTGAGAATTGAGTCGAGAAAAACTTGAACATTTTGTGGTGTAAAATCTGCAAGTATTGACGACGGTCGAAGCGAAAAACACTTGAACATCCGGTCTTTGAAAAACACTTCTCCGGCCAGTCCTACCCCATCTTTATTAGTATCTGATTACCTCGAGAGTCGAGCATCGAGTTTTTACGCCAGAATGAATCGGTGGGCTTCGACCTATGGTGGAGGAGTCTCTTCCACCGAGGGAAATGTCAGCGGTGGAGAGATGAGGTGGACAAATAATAATTTCACTCATCAGTCTCAGCTCACGCTCTCAAACAATAATAATAATGACGGTGGAGGAGATGTTTTGAGAGCTAATGGAAAAACTCCGGGTTCGAACTCTTCAGAAGTGTTGGAGAAAAGTCAGTTTGTTAACTCGTCAAGTCGAAGAGCTCCTGGTGGCGCTAATGATGCCCCATTTCAGAATGGGAATTGGGGTGTACCTCCAAGAAATCTTTACAATACTCCTTCTGCAGACTCTCATCAATTCAACCGAGCAAATCTTCATAAATTCGAGCCATTTCCTTCAACAAAATACTTCGCAAAGAAGAAGGGGCCAGCAACCATCACCGCAAACTTCAAATGTAATGATCCAATGATCCAATTCAACTTTTCCACTTACCATCTCTTATCTTAATCCCCCATCATAAACGAATCTCAGGACTTTTAATTACCCCAAATTTGATGGGCTCTCATCTCTTTAAAATTTAAGGTCATTAATTGCAGAGTTGTAGGTACAGTTCAGACCGCGTCTCATCAGGTTTCCCTTTGATTCACTCAAGTCGTTCCCAATGACAGATAACAATCTCTCTGAGGTTATTTGACCATTTGATGGGTGGAACAATTGCCTAATTATGTAAATATTAATTACTCTCTCTCTCTCTGATCCTCAAACTTGTTGTTTTTTTGCTCCATTCATAAAGAACATTTCCCCCAAATTCTTGGGAAGCTTTGCTCAGTTCGTGAGCTCATATTCTCTTTAAATGACCCATGTAGGGTGCTGTTGCTGGTGCAGATAGGTCGAGGGAGAGTTGTTTTGACTTGATTTTAAACCCCACCACAGTTCACAGTTCTGTCAATCTTTCCTCACCCTCGCAAAACTCGAGATTTTGCTCTCTTTCGCACACGGTGGATGAGCAGGGGCCCCTTAAACTCAACTTAAACTGGTTTTGTGATAAGTGTAGATTCGGTGCGAGATTGACTGGAATGGTCAGATTGTCGAGAAGAGTTTGTTGTGCTCCTTTTTTCAATGACACGTGTAAAGGTCCGCCGCTTCGGCCGTCGCGTTGTCTTTAATCCAACAACTTGCTCTTTTAATTTAATAAAGAACCAACTAGTAATCCTAATAGGAAGTTAAAGAGCGATCTTCTACGATATACGATATGTAAATTATACAAAAAAGGATAGGGAGAAATAAAAGGAGGAGGAGGAGGAGGAGGAGATTCTTACTCCGGAGAAAAATGATTTATTATTCAGGGGAATTGGAATATTATGAGCGAGGAAACTTTTTCCCAATGAAAAACTCATTACACAAAATTACATATTCACAAACTTTGATTTGTGATTTTTTAGCTACTCCTCCGTACTAATAGTATAAGCCGAGGGGGCTATGAATAGGATGAAGAAATGGTGTTTTGATGCAGAAAAAAGTGGAGAATAATGAGGAGGAGAATACGAGTGGAAATGCGCTGGTGACATATTGTCTGAGCATTGAATCCATTTAGCTAGCTAGTATTTCTCCCATCTAAAAATTCAATGCATTGAGACTTGAAGAGTATTTGTATTTAAAGCCATGAAATCTCATCTCCTCTCTCGCATCTAGTTTCTCTCACTGTGTTTGTTGGTTTAATGAATTTTTAACTGCTTCGACTCGACAAGTTTGCACAAAAAATGAAATCTTTTTTACTGCTCTGTATAAAACTAGGCACACACATACAGAGTTCGAGTAGTGAAATGTACAATTTACACTGGTCCGTTTATTCAAAGTCTTGAGAATAGGTATACTTTTAAGTGGAGATAAATAAACATAGCCCTCTGATCCGCACATTACTCAATTCGACATTTACTTTCACTGAGTTAAAATATGATTTTTCTAAGAATTAAACAATCCTCTCGGAAGGAAATGACTCGAGGGCCTGATTGCATTACACATAAATGGGTTAACTAATCAAATCCTATGTGCAAATTCATATTTCTATTTCCGGAAAATACTTTGTAGTAGGACGCAGGTGGTCATCTTTAATATTTACTGTGTTTTATATTGGCCAGTCTTAAACTTTCAAGTTTGTCCCATTGCTGGTCTGTGTATGCTTTGAAATGTAACTTTTTTTATGGAAATCCGACCAAAAAAGGATCGAATTTCATGAATTTTTCATTTCTGAGACGTCCTTCTAATAACATTTCATTTGATTTATACCTTCGACTCTCTAAAAACCCGAATTCTAATGGAGCTCAATTGAATTATTGAATATTTCATAAGACTCTGGGCTAAATCGAGTGACCTTATTGCTCCCCTTGAGTTCTTCATACCCCCAAACAATTCTGAATTTCTGATCGGGGAGAAATCAAACGGAAGATTCTGTATAATTCTCTCGTGTATTTTCTCATATTCATCCTCTGAAGTAATACGCAGTGGGCAATTGAGTAAATCTTCCCGAAATCAGGGCATTTCTATGTATGTATTTAAATATGTAGGTAAATTGGGAGTTGTAAGATCCTCAAGAGTTGATCGCTGTGGAAGAATTGCTATATTTGTACTGAGAACAGTGTACACAATCTTGAGGGCAGTCTAAAATCCTAATTCTATCCGTAGCGAATAGAAATCTCGGTGGTGGCTTGAATCTCGACTAGCTTATATGGGATCCCTATATAGGGATTCCATGTAGAAAGATAACAAAGTAGTTACCCGGCTCCTCATCGCCTAGCGGAGAGCGGAGAGAGGAGCGAGAGCAATATCAGCCAGGGAGAGAGAGGGTTGCTTCCAAGTTGGAGTTTTGGCTGGCAGCATATGTATTAAATGGGCAAAAGCTCGGCAATTGCTCGCCTTACTAACTATTAACAGACGGGGAGGAGGAGGAGGAGGCTGAGGAGAAAAGTTCTCAGTGCACACAGAGTCCTATGGAACTGGGATACTTTTGCATTTGGATCTTCCTTCTCCTCCTCCTCCTCCTCCGCACCCAAAACTTTAGTTTCCGAAGAGGATGAGGATGAGGATATATATGCTTTTCTTTTTCCCAGGGAGGGAAGACAAGGTATCCTTCCCCTCCCCCCGTTTGGAGTACCCTACTGAAAAGAAATGAGAAAAGTATGGATATTGTATGATTTAGATATACGCAAGCATAAGAGGAATGGGGAAAGGGTCACATCGCATAATATCAGTGTTTCAACAGAACACAGAGAGTAGTCGAAGGAAATAAATTGGGTGGTAAAAAATCGGGAGCCATCGGTGACTCAAGTTGGATCGGGACATTCGGAGAGTTGACTTCGGTCGTAGTAAAAGTGTAGGGGGATAACTTTTAGAACTTTGTCAAAAAGACCCTCGAACGGTGGTCACTTTCATTTCTCCCCAATCTGTTTGTATTGCCTATTGGCTTTTAGTTGTTTGTGGGAGGTTTCTCGGAACAGTTTATCTTTTGAGAGAGATACTGGCTTCAAGAGTCCCTTTGTTTGCATAACCTTGAGTGTACGAGTATACGAAGAAAAGTCAGTTTGTGATAAATCCTCACAGAGTTATGTTTTGTGCATATAATCACGCTTTTTATGGGGGACTTTTTGGAAGATATCCACTGGTTGTAAGTTTTGAAAAAAATCTCTTAATAATCCGGGTTTACGAATTCAATTTGTGGTCAAATTTACCATGAATTTATTTCATGTCCTAGACTCATTAGTAGCACCTGTTAAATTGTGACTTTAGAGGAGAAATTGATTTAGTTTCTACTAGTAGAGTGGTCCGTGGAGGAAATTCCTCATTGTAAATGCAGGGCACATCTCTCGACTTTCAGGGATTTAACTTGAAATTCGGCGAATATTGCGGATATTAGGGATAATCCTGATCATATTTGATTTCTCCGAGCTTTAAAATACAAATATATTAATACATATTGCTCTTGACTTGCTCTGGCGTTTGATTTGCAACTCTGAATTATTATTAAAGACAAAGGATTTGATTAGTTTGGTGAAGCAGATGATGAATGAATCGAATTGAATCCTCCAGAGATTAATAATACCTTTATTTATTTGTTTTACAGTTCGGTGCTGAAGAATTTCCGCAGGATTCTCCGCGTTATTCATCACCGAAGGGGTCTGCCATGTATTCTGATTCCATCCTATTTCATGGGTGAGTGTTTTATTAAATCATATTAATGTGTATTGCACCAGCCTATATAGGACAAAACATATGAAATAAAGTCCTACTCCTCCCGCTCGGTTTATGCCTTTCCATTTAATAACTTTAACAAGTCAAATTGCTTATTTCTCTCTCAACTCTGCACATAGAGTAGCCTATCCAGGCTATAGGAGCTAGAGCATAGAGTTTATTATGAATCCAGTTTATGTCCCTAATTTATTAGTTTCTCTGATTCTCTTCTCTGGATAATATGGGCGGAATTCTCTGTACTACTAGAGTTTTCGCACTAGTTTAGCCGTGGAAGATGAAAATGAAAGTATTTACGGTGGATATAAATTAGAAACAAAGAGAATATCTCTCTCGCCTTTTATCCCGGGCTAATTCGNGGAAGATGAAAATGAAAGTATTTACGGTGGATATAAATTAGAAACAAAGAGAATATCTCTCTCGCCTTTTATCCCGGGCTAATTCGGATAAAGTTAAGCCTTTAGGAGGCTGGAGAGAGAGTCTAGAGATCTCTGAGTAACTTGAAAATGAATTGGCTCAGGCATAGGGAAGAGGAAAGATATTTGAATAATTGGGGAAGGAGATTAGAGTGAGCATTCTTGAGATTTTTCTCCATCTTCCCCGAAAGAAGCCTGAGAAGGTGAAGAGAACTCCGCCTTATATATCTAAACTCTTTGTTGATTTAGCTCACTTAATTTATTTAATTTGAGGAAGCTCTCCGAGCTGGGTATTTAAAAAGAAATGTAGGGAACTCGGGGAGTCTGAGATTTATGCGTTTTTTTCCATTGTTCTTTTTTAAATCTTTTTTGGATTCGACTCTAAAAAGCCTTTCACTCATCAGTTTCTCTCTCGAGTTATCTGATATGGTGGTTTAGACTGATACCGACTCAACCATTCTAAATTTAGATGGGAATTCTTTATTTTTCATAGACGGAACCGGAACTTCCGAATGGGGGAATGGTCCAGGGAGCCAACAACAATTGGGCCCTTCGAGCTACGCTCCATACAATGCATCAATGATGCCTCCTCCTCATCTGTCTCAATCATA
>JAAZTK010000549.1:0-19487 GCA_036507255.1 Megalothorax incertus
GGTAGTACAAAGTTGAAAAGCTTTTAAGAGTCCGTACTTTTATTTACACATGGGCGGAGGAAATTATTATTTCCGATGGGAATCTCTTTTTGGTTTCGAGACGAGACGAGTGGAGGACAACAAAGGGAACTTCAGCTCAGCTTTTATGTACTTTTCGTAGTACTACTCGTACTTGGTCTTGTAATATAGAAAGAAAAGAGTGAACAAAGTACGAGAGTACTTGGAGGACATTGGCACTTTTTTTACACGCTCAGGAGTACTAATCTTAAATGGTTAAATGGTCAACAACTTCCTCCGAGTTCCACTCTTTATTTGTACTCACTTGTACTAACCTACCCGAGTACAACTTGTAGTTTTAATAGGAATATTACCCAATCTGGGAGTTCATATTCGGGGGAAAAACTCTTATCTGAATTCCTGATCAAAATGTAAGCAAAATTAGCACCCGAATAATCGGAAAAACAAATATTATATCTACTACTATTTGCAGAATATTAATTAACTTAGTTCTAATATAAACAGGTGCATTTTTCAAGGAATATGGGATTCCTACTTGCATTTTTTGGGGGCAAATAATTCCAATATGTCCAAAATGTCCAAATTCAAAGGATACACAAAGTAATCATCTCAAAGGGTAGATGTAATTGGACTTAAATTGACCAATTCCATGTAGCTGGCTTCTTTTTGAACTTAAAAGGCCGAATTCAAGGAATTCTGGAATTCTGGAAAGAAGGAAATTGGAATATACCTCGATTGATTCCCTCAAAGTCCAAGAAGCTATCTCTTTTTATTCGAAATATCTTATTCCATATACCCCTAGCTGTAGAATTGCATGTATGTGAATTAGGGAAAGAGTAGTTTCGAGGAAGAGAGCCATTTCATTTCATTACTTACTTGAACCGTAAGACCCTATGCACTGAAAGAGCCTTGCAGTAGGTACTTATTGGTATTCAGAGCACTTTTTGAGAATTGGCGAACCGATTAAGGAGATGGCTTTTCAAGATTGGCCATCCTAATACTTATACTACGATTGTACGCAAGTATATATTGTAGGAAATAGAAATACAGATAATGGGATAATCTCAGCTTACACTATACAGATTATAATACAGAGTAGTATTGTATATTGGATAATCCATCCATGCTTTTGGGGGAAATGTGCTGATTGAATTACTATATTAATTTCATATACAATATTATGTATTGTACGATATAAGTACCTATATATCTCGAGTTATCATTGTATTGTATTATAGCTCAATTGGCGTCGTTTTGGCCCTATAATAAAACCTTATAAAAAAGAAGAGTTGCCGTAATTTAAATTAATAAAAAAATCCACATGCGAGCGAGCTTTAATATTTTTTTATGAGGAAATAACAGGGGTTTGAATCCCTTTTTGGCAAATGGGGGATATCCATTTCTTTTACATTGGGGGTAGGTCATATTTCTCTCCAAATATCACAAAATTCCAGTCGTCATTTTACCTGTGAAATGAAGATTCAATTAAACCCTCATCAGTCACATTTCTCCGAAAGCGTCTGACTAAAGCTTCAACCTCAGGCTGGAATTAAATTTCTTTGTGTTCTTCGGCCTAAAATTACACATTCTTCATCAAGGTCTGATTAACTGTAGAGTACTCGATTTACTCGACCACATTTACTATATTAACTTCCAACTAGATTTGATTAAAAGAGATTCGATTGCAGTCCGTGATAATTCAGGAATTTAGGTATGATAATTCCGGGAACTATTTTTAAAGGGAAAAGTCAATGAGGGAATAATTGGGGGGAAGCCACCCTTGAGGTAAGTAATTAACAAAACTATCCCTAAATTGGTATTGGTAGGGTAGTACGAGTACATGATTAAATTAAATATGATATTCAAGTGGAAAAAGTTCTCGACAAAGCTCCCGAGAGCCGTCTTTTTATAGAAATCCCCAGAAAGTGAGTCTGGATGGGATAAAAAATTGGGGTCATACAGTTCAAAGGGCTTTTAAATAAATATATCAATTCAATTTATCTAAGAGATAAAAGTGGGGCTGTTTGGAGGATGTTGTACTTTCATCCAAATACATTCAAGGTATACTGATAATTGACTTGAAGGGTTTTGAAGGTACAACTCTGAATACTTCAAAGAAAGACCAACCTTTTTGGCCATCAAAGCTCTTTTTTTACTTAAAAAACATCTGTCTTTCTTTCATCCTCGGCCAATAAGATATTGAAAAAATACGCAATATCAATATTTTTTAAATCCAAAAGTAAATATGGGCTTTTTTGATAGAATTCCAACCCTTTCGGGGCCTATTAGTACTCGTGTACGGGTGTAGAATGATTGGAAAAATTTAATTATCAAATAAATGGAGTCATAATGTTCTTTTTAGCCGAATAAGTACAGCTACGAATGCGAAATTAGTAATTAAATTGCAATTTCTTGGAGGAAAAACAAGTAATTTTGGACGGGTTTTTAAGAACTCGTTCGGGCTCGTAATTTGATGGATCCGTGCTCCGAGGAGGCGTCCCCCGAAATCGAGGAAATTGCCCAATTTCCTATATTTAGTATTTAGAAGCGAGTAACGGATTGCCAAATTAGCTGGATTTGGCATAAATTGATTAAAAAAGTAGGAATTCAACGCTTTATTTTGGAAATATCCGGGAAAAATAGGATGCTGGAATTGGATTTAATTTGGAATCAATTTTGAAAAGGTTTTGAAAACAAAATTCTCGAAAAAGAATCTTAATTTTTCAAAAATGGCATTCCCAAATCCAATCTTTTGATCCTTATAAAGTTATAATATCAATTCAATCTTTATCCATATCTATTCCTATCTCTAGACATATCAACTAGCTCATTAGATCCTTTTGAATAATTTATCTGCGTCTTATCCCACCCGATTTATTAAGGATAGCTCACTTAATCTTCAAGTTTTAAAGCAGACGCTATTTTTTTGCAACTCTTTCAATTCTTATCTGATCTATAATATCTCTGATCTTGATCTGCGAGTCATTCACATCAATTGCAAGGAAATAATTCGCTCCAGGTTGGGGTTGATTGATCGATTTACTTTTAAATCTTACTTTGAAAGGAGGAGGAGGTCGAAGAATGCTTTTAAAATGTGTACATAATGTTCAAGCGAGGGTAAAAAATCGAGATCAATTCACAATTGTGTTCTTGATGGTATTGTAGTACATAAGCTAGTATAACCTCAAAATTAAATAGAATGATGGACTCTTTCCCTCATTCTTTAACAATCCCCCCATGCAATTCTAGCCACTTTTTTCTGGGTAAATCGTGTGGTTTTTAAAGGATCAGTCCTATATAATGTATTTTCATGGGCCCTCCAAGGCGTGGGATACCTATCTATATACTGATGCATATATTTAAGTAGGATATATAGCTTGAATGAAATATTCAAGAATGATTATCCCTCGGGGGAATGGGAATAAATTCTTATAAAATGGCAAAGAAATTGATACACCCAGAGGAGGATGAGGAGGAGGTTGAGAGCATCTGCACAAGGGCTATTATGAGTATGACCAGGAATAAATGCCCCCTCTTAAACTATAATAAAAATGGGGGCTGGATATATGACAAGGATGGATTGAGACAAGATTGAAATTAATCAGGATTAGATCCGTACTTCCTACCATATTGTACTAGTACTACCTAGTATAATATAATATAATACTCCTATACAGTATTATGGGAGATTTTTAAAATCCTTGCAAAAAATCCGCATTTTGAAGATTTTTGCGGAGCTGGGAGAATTGAGTGCAAGTTCAATAGACTTGCTACCCTTGCTTTTAAAGGTAATTCCTATACATTCTACATAATTATATTAGGGCTAGTGCTATTAAATAGATATTAGGTTGTAGTACTCGAGTTAATGGATGAATGCTTTCAAACTTCCTAGTTTATATACCCTTCAAATGCATTTCTTTTCCTATCTAAAGATATATAGAGCTAGATAGGTATAAACTTTAACTTCAAAGTTTTGAATAAAAGGCATTCAAAAACCCCCAATCTTATTGTAAGTTATAATGAAACTTTGTCATTTGTGTACATTTTGATAGGATGTAAAGAAATGTACAAAAAAAGTTTTGGGGGGCCCAAAAATGCCCAGGATGTGGAGCAGAAATAAAATGAGATGAAATGGTTTTGGGGTGCCAATTTGTGACGTGTTTTGGTTAGGTAGTACCTAGCTAAATGCTTATAATGGTCTTAATTTACATAGGGGGCCATAGGCTCTAACATAAACTAGTTGATTTTTAAATTAGCGCAAAAAAATCCGCAAAAATGGCCACTCGAGTATTTAAAGATGCGTTAAATAAAGCTTAAAATAGTACAAATACTACTACAAAATGATCATGCCTCTTGAAACCATATGTGGGATTGGAGTACAATATAAAGGAATTAAAAGTGTACAGGTTAGAGTTGCAAGGTAAAAGGGAGTAATTTGAAATTTCTAAAGGGGGATTTAAGGGAATTCGTGAGTGAAGAGTGAAGAGGCTCTCCATCCTTCGTAATTTGTAGTTTTTGTACTCTGAAGAGTTCTTTGAAGAATAAGAAATGCCAAACCATTAAACTTTTAAATGGAGGAGATTGAAGACAAAGGTTGAAGAGGAACACAAAGGATCAGCTAATGTAATTTGGAGGTGCATGTGGTTTGCAATGGAAGGAGTTGGAAATGCCAAATCATTTCTGCACAGAATTCTCACCACACTAACTTCTTTCTTTTGGAGGATTTGAAAAAAGGGGCCATTTTAAGGATGAAAAAAGAAGCATCTTGAACTTGGCATTTATCTTATCCTTAGCGTGGGCCCACTCCAATTTGATATAAAAAGGTTAGGGCCAGTCTGCGAGTAAAAAAAAACCCAATTTATTCCAAATTTATGCCCCGTAAAAACCCTATTCTTCCACCTGACATTTACCTTGTATGTCTATTAGGATTATTCTTGGTCATATGGGCCTTTGCAAAAGAATTTTAGAGCAATATTAGGTTACTAACTAATATATTGCCCCTTCAAGCGCCCTTGTAACATTTGTAGGATGTTTATATAAACAAATAAATCCCCATATACTCGAGCAATTGCTTCCAATTAAGCTCGCAGACATGAAATTTAATGCACGAGCGCTTTAAATTAATTTTTTATTAATCCTCCATTTGATTTGCAGGAATTAGGGGGATCAAAGGCCCCTTTTTTGGCAATCAGATTCATAGGGGCTCATCAGCGCCGCCGTCATGTCAAGATTCCTCCACTTCCTCCACTTCCTACCCCTATATTATTTTTGTGTTCTTTTTATCAAGAGCTCAGCAAGTGTCTCAAGTAAGTTGCATTCCATCCAGGCTTCTTTTCCTAATAATAAGTTATTAGGATTAGGCTTTGGGTGGATGTCGATGGTATTTCCAATAATCTAAAATTTATTATTCCTCAGGATTAATAAAAATGCTTTCCTTTGCTTTGAAGAGACTATCTAGATATTATAAAACTAGTATAAGGCAAGCACTGCAAGACTTTAGCTATACCTATATGGATAAAACATGTCTCGACAAAGTTTTCCTTTGATCTCAATTGCTTCTTCCATAAAATCCAAAATATATTATATTGCATACCAGACTACCAGTACATGTAATATATATAAAATAATCCAAAACTTATTACCTTCATATGACCAGATATTGAACTGAATGGGGAAGCGGGTTTCCGGATGGCATCCCTTCAATGGCGTTACCCAAAGTCAACTTCATTTAAAATCCGATATTGCGAGCTACATACATTTGGGATGCACAGATGCAGATACAAGGTACAACTCGAATTAATTTGTCGTGTTTTTTATATGATTGATGACTAACATATTTGAATATTAGAATTAAAAAAATTAAAGAATTAAATTGCCTGATGATGGAATAAAGCTGATTTTTTATTTAAGGAAAGAATTAAGCACGAATCAATCAATCGTGGGAGGGTAGCTCTTTGAGTCATAAATGCGAAGGTTAATTTCAATGAAATCCGCATTAAATTCAAATTAAAAGACTCACAGCATGCATGTGAAGGTACTCCAGAGGGGATTACTATTTAATAATAATTCCATCAATTCATAAAAAATGGCCGAAGCAGGCAGGGGTTCCTTTTTAATGAAAAGTCGCCATTTTTTAATCCCCCCTCCAGAAATTCTAAAGATTTTAAGATGAGGATTCACAAATGAGGGCCCTCATCCATCCGTGGCACTACAAATGAATTGGGAATTTGATCTAAAAGTCAATGCCTTCCCAGAATTCGAGTCTGGCAAAGGGATTAAATGCAAAGTAAATTAAAAATCTATTTTTAAATGCAGATTTTACAACATTTTGCAAAACTTTATGAAATACAATCTCTAAATTCTCATATATCAAAGCAATGTAGCTTATAAAACACTAATGAATCCACAGGTGTGAGACTTAGTAATTCCAGGCCCATTAATTAACCCTAAAACTTTTCTTCGTAAGAGCCACTATTTTTAGGATTTTTAGGATCGCCTCCTCAAATGACCTTTCATCCTTTTTTCTGCCTACACATCTTCATGATTGAGCTATTGGAGATTATAATTAATAATGTAATAGGCTAATAGCGCACTTGGGAGCTTCCTAGTGCTGTACTACTGCGTATATAGTAGGTAGTAATTAATTAAGCAAAACTTTTTTTATCTAAAATCCAAAAGAGTTGCAAACTCTCAATCAAACATAGCATAATCTTTCACAGGCTGAGGAGTGCATTTTTCCATTAATCATAAGCCTATTCATTTTATTCAAATTTATCATCATTAGTCTTGAGCATGTGTCATCTTAAGATCCCCCTGAATAGGCCGCTTTTCAATCATTCATTTATGGTGGAAAAAAGTTTGATGATTTCATCCCCCTAAAGTTTAAAAAAAATAATTGGCAAACTTGCAAATCTCTTGAAATCCATATGAAGTTGAACGCGTGCAAAATCATCCTTGAAAATCAATCTTGAGTCTCAAGAACCCTCAAGATCCCATAAAAGTTTTATTTACCCCAAAATGAAATAAGCAAGTCATACAACACTTGAATGCATCCTTTAACACTTGAACTTGCTTAAGTTGAACCGTTTTAGTATTCAAACCAAGCATCTTTTGCATCTTTTGATTCCGCAAAAAATTTAGAACCAACCTGTGAAGGATTCGCAATGTATTTTTAGCATAAACAGCAAATTCAAATGTAATAAGCTATAGGGTGCAATACTCATATATTATATTATTTATTAGACCGGAAATTTCAAAGATCTTGGGAAAACATTTAAATTAAATTATGGAATCATGTCGGGAATATGAAGCTGATATAGGTATAGAATATCCATATGTATATCCTAAATGCATATGGAAAGATCAAAGGTTTATTACTATTATATTAGGCTGGAATTTAAGTACAAGGTCTGTGGGTATCTATAAAACAAAAGCATTTTTTACAACATTATTTATTCAAGCGTAAAAAAAAAATTAAAATCCAATATTTGCATTCAAAGAATTCTAAAATTATTAAAAACCTCCCATGTTTAAATCCGGATTTTGCATTTAGGATTTTTTTGGGGGTTTATAAAATTAAGGGGAAAACCCCCGCTAAGAGAATTAGGTAGGTTTTTTTCAAGGAATTTTTAATAATTTTGTCTGGACCCCTCCAAGGTCTTACCTGGAAATATGGGAGTTAATCCTATTTGCTTTCCCCCATCTCGACCCTGATTAACTCTTAAAATATACATACCTACTCGTACCTCCATAAGCCATACAAATACCAGTCTAGATTGGGTATTTACATAAGAAACCATATTAGGATGAGCATATGCATATTTTTCGATCTTTATGAAGGTATGACTATGTACCTACTTGTATACTGGATAAGTATATCAGTCCCATTTAAAAAATTGCAGGATCCTTCATAAGCTTCATAGTCTAATTTTTTGATGGATTTTGACAGGTGGTTGATGGAGAGTTATCGGTTGGAGGTGGTAGGAGTGGCCGGCATCATGACATGAGAGGTTCAGCCACGCCCGAGTCAAATGATTTGTATCAGGTTGAGATTGGTGGTAAGTTTTTATATCCGTAGTATGCTTATGATGGTAAAAAGTGTTCAAAAATAAATTTTGTCAATTTGTCAGGCCTTCGAATGGCAACAAATTACAGTTTCTCAGTATTACCTCAAGATCCGGCGTCTCAAAGGGAAGAGGAGAAGCCATCTCACATTTCCCTTCAAACCAAAGGATGTAAGTATTACGCATTTCGAGCATTTCGGGATAGCAATTCAAATATACCTACCTACTAATATGTACTTTTAATATATCCGTAATATGAATCTCAAAGTCTAATGCGAGCTTATAGAGAAGGATACCTGATCAATAAGGACGACCAAAAGCATTAAAAGCATTATTTTTTTCTAGCCGTGAATGTCCTGTTGATATTTCGGATCTTGACCTTTCATTAAAAAACAAGGTCAATGATGTAAAAATAAAAAGCATATAAAAAGCATTTTTTGAAAATAAAGCATTAAAAAGCATTTTTCGGGATTTTGGCCTTAAAAAGCAGAAAATAAGGCATTTTGGGAGAAAAATCGAGCATTAAAAAGCATTTTTGGCATTATAAAGCTGAAAAAGTTATTAAAATTGCCAGATATTTTTTAAATACATTGAAAATTTTCAAAATACATATCTAAACTTTTAATATTTGCAATTTTTTTAAAAACAGAATTCTTAAAAAAATTTGCAAAAGTTTTTGCAAAATTTTTTTACTTGCTAAAATTCAATAAAAAGGCTAAAAAACAGATAAAAATAAAAAGCATTTTAAAGCATTTTTTTGATTTTTAAAAGCACTAAAAAGCATTTTTGAGAATCTTAAAAGCATTTTTTCAAGTAAAAAAAAGCATATTTTGGTCGTCCTTACTGATCAAATTTCAATTTAAAAGCTCCTTCCAATCATAATTCCCAATTCATAAGCAAAAAGGACAAAATATACACAAATAACAGCCCAATTTACATCATATCTCGAGTACAAAATACAATATAAGATTAATGCGAGGAAATCTCTTATAGTAAATGATACGATACTAATAGACCAATTGAAAGATGAAATTGCCAATTTATTTTTAATTAGGAAATGCTACAAGTACCTATTTGTTAGTAGTACAATATACCATATTGTACATATTTTAATTGGAAATACTGAAATGATTGGGAATTAAATTGAAGAGGACATAGGAAATATCTGTAGTAGAGCTCTCATAATTAGGCAGTGGAATTCCAAGAAATTCTCAAAATTATTAAAATTGTAAATCACCTTTTTAATATACCTATTATCTGTACATGAGTAAAAGGAGTTGATTGGCCCGAGCTAATTAAAACTATATTAAAATTTATCTTTGATCATTTTGAGCTAATTAGATATTACTTTGTAATATAAATTCATTAATATCATCGATATTACTATAAAGTACATATGAGTATAGAAAACAAAATTATGTGGTTGGACTTTGAAAGTGAAAGTTAACTTTCCCCATTGAACCCAGGCAAAGAAAGGCTTGAAATCAGATGCCAATTGGGTCTCAAATTGATTTCTCATATTGACTTCCTATATGTATTATGAAATATATTGTATTACAACAATACATATTATGAACAATATTATGAACTTTAAGCGGAGAAAGCATAAGGAGTTGTGCTCAAACAAACACTAACTTTCCCCATTGTTATTTTGTTACAGTTAATGCAAAGGCGACAAAATGCCTCGCAGATTCCTCCGAAGTGATGGTAAATTTCCATAAGATATATTTTATTAAAGTATTGTATTTCCAGATATCTTAATACTGTATTGTTCCTATTATACAATACAATAATAATAAACAGGTGGAAACAGGGCCATATTTTGGTGGAAGAATCTCGGTGGAAGACGCACTTTCTCCAGCATGTTATATCAAAGGGAATTCACACAGGTTGGACTAAAATTAATTTAAATTATTAACTACAAAGTTTGTACTTTGTATTTCTTGCGGCAACAATAACTTGTATGTTATCTTAAAAAATAATATATCGAAATATGGTGTAAATGAGTTCGTAAAAGTACAATATACTTAATTGAATAGTTTCATTTATTGATTTTGCAATACTCGTATATCCGTGTATTGGGGGCTCTTTTTTGGCCGGAAATGAAATCAATTTTGGAGTTGGCTCTGATCAATATTAGGAAAGTACTACTACTCCTTATTACTATTTAGTACATATATTTCGTGTACTTTTCCAAAACTTTCTACTTCATTTCCTCTCTCTTCATTCCATTGCATTGCATTGCATTGGCAAGACTTTGGAGCATGTACAAGTTTTATGTGAATGCCAATTCGCAAATGAACTCCTCCTCCGCCTCCTCCTCCGTTAAGGCATCCATGCACATTCCATTCCAGGTCCTTGCAAAGCTCCAAATCTCAAGAATTCAATATATTAACCATTAGGATGAGTTTTAAGGAAAAAACTAGAGTTTGAGGAGCGCCCCATACCATAATTTTGTTGGGTTAATAAATAATAAAAAAGTCGCTTGTAAAAGTCCATATAAAAATAAATATATGGCTCGTAAAAGGCCGTGATCGGCTATCCGTAAAAGATAAATCGCAGTACATACAGGTAAAATGCCATAAAAATAGCAATCTCTTTAACGTGCACGTTCATATTATGTAAGTTTGATATATAAAATTCAAAAATAAATATGTTAAAAATTGATGGGGGGTTTAAAGCTTTATTTAAAATTGCACAGTCCGTAGGAGTTTAACAAATTCACCGTTGGTCAGCCCCGTTTTTTTAAATCATTTCATTTTATGATCTTAATCCTCAACTAGCTACTATTTCTGTATAATACTCGTACTTACATGTAGAAATTGGACATATTTTTTTGCAAATTTGCAAATAATGGCTCAAACCGGTACCTTAAATCTAGTTTCCGGAATGAGCCTTCCCATAATGGGATTCCCATTAAAAGAGCATCCCTAAAAAAGTTTTTTTGCAAAGACCAATTCACTTGTGAGGACCGAGTGAATTGCATATCATATGGAATTGTTAAAGTTTGCAAAACAATGAAGAGTTGGTCCCATTTATAGGTATTATGGCCGTATGGGAAGGCTAGGATTATCTCAAAACTTCAAAAGAAATTACATAATTCCGTATACGAGATGCGCTAATGCGCTAAAGCCGCCCCCATCCCAAGAATGTACCGAGGTGGAAAACATTTCATTGTAAATTAGCCGACTTACCCCCCAAGGGGAATATATATAATCCCTTTTTAAATAGAGTAGCAAAGTCTAGTTTTTTATTGAAATTATTTAAAACTTTTCAACGAAACCCAACGGGTAGTCTTTGAAATGTTCTTTGGAAAACAAGTTGTGGAAAGAGGGGCTTAAAGTCTTAATGAGAATAGGGATCAAAAACATGTGCTAGGCAGCTAGAAGTAGGCAGTATAAGCCATTTGAAGCCGGGGATATTAATAAGCTTTTGAAAAATACGAGGGGAAATTAAAAACTTGCAAAATAACACGTGCCATTATATCATTAAAAATAACTAATCTCAGGGAACTTGATATGTTTTTCAAGGACTTCTAGAAGACTTTCTTTAGGACTTTTTTCTGAAATAGAGCTGGGATTTCCCATCTGATTTTAATCCGAAGTCGGATAGATCCGGGACGGATTTTGAATCCCACCCCCTAGGGAAATAGTTACCTATATGATCTATCTGTACACAAACTCCTTTGAAATTGCCATAATGCGTATAGGAATATGCACTAGAAATGAGTACTAATTTTTTAAAATTAATTTTGTAGCTCTCAAACGAAATATTCACTTCGTATCCGTCATAAGGAGTGCGGTTCGGTTGTAAATGGGTCAAAGGTGACTACAAATATCCTAGTTCAAGAGAATATGCCAATCCTCACACATTCTACCCGCCGTTTTGTTGTCCTCTGCTCATTCTCACCCGAATCATTCCTTGTATCCGCTGGGTAAGTCCATCCGCATTTAATCAGACTCAAAATGTACATTCACCCAAGGGGTTTCAAAACAATTTTGAGATACATTATAGCTCTTTAATGCTATTAAATTCACTCAGAATGAGTATAGAGTAAATAGAGTAAATAGAGTAAATTCCTCTCCCCCTTGGGGTATTAAACCTTTTATTTATTTTTTCAGGGTAAACTTACCACGCGAACCAAAGTCAGGCACGAGCAAATCTATCGACTTTCATCACAGATTTAAGAAAAAGATGCCAGGGTCTAACAGAATTGGAAGAGCAGGGCTTCTTGGGGAGGCGGAGGAGGAGGAGGAGGCTGAATCTGTTGAAATTATTGTGAAAAAACCTCCTCCACCACCTCCTCTTCCTTCATTAGTTCCCCTCGGAGGCCATAGTGGACATCCCCTTGAGTTTGAGAACGAGGTTGACTCTGGTGGAGGTTCCCCATCAAATTTACTCATATCCCAAGCGCATTCACTACCGGAAGGAGCCTCGGGAAGGAGTTTAGAGGGCAATATGGGACATTTGGAGACAATACTTGTATTTGGAATGATATGTATTGCAATTTTGGTAAGCTGCACACATACACGATTGCGATATGTAGCAGAATTCTAAATTTAATTGCTTTTTTTAAAGGCTTCAATGGGATCTATAATTTGGTTCATTAAATCAAACCGTCGAAGTGGTTCAGATACCGAGTCAAACTATTCGGATACGGATAGTTATGATGGAAGCTCTATTTCCTCATCATCTTCTGGACATCCTCCGTTGACATCAGGAGGATTAGTCGAGGAGGATGAGGTTGGAGTGATGTCGATAGAACCAGAGGTCGAATTGGATTTTGAATTCTCAGAGGAGCCAAATTATTCACTCTCCTCTCAAGATAAGTAATACAAATGACTGATGTTTGAGGACTCATACCAATGAAAAAAATAGTGATCTATCCTTCGAGATCGGAGGATTCGGATTCGGAGGATTTTAGATTTGTGATTTATTATAAGATGAGGAAGATGAACGAGTCGGTTCCTTAATTAATGAATTAATGAACCAAAAAAGAAATGATGATATTCGATAATTTTTTGTGGAAATTTATTCAAAGTGATTAAAGTACCTAATATGTATTAAATCTAATTTACTTGTCTTATTTGAAAATGTTTGAAATGAACACCCATGATATATTTCGCATTCCAAATTTAAGCACTCTGAGATATGTGGATATTTATATCATTTATATCATTTACCTATTCAATAAATAGTAATACTCATGTTAAATATTCTAAATTATACATGGATTTTGATTGTAGGATATCTTGATTTGTTTTAATGTTAATCCAATTTTACCAATATATGATTGTAATATTAAATAGTCTCATCCTCAGAGCTAATCCTAAGTTAAAAATACTTTATATGTACTCGTAAATATTTAATGGATTAAGCCACGGATCTATATTCTAGAAATACTATTATAAGTTGCTAAATGTTATTAATAATATGTACTCGTATCTGTTAAAGCTTTATTTATGAAAGTTGTTTCAGGTTTTTATGTTGTTTTTTGTAATTTTATAATTTTATAGATATAAATACTATAATATAATACTACTAGGTAGGATATATTGTCTAAACTAATATCTTACTCGATATATGTACCTTGCATGGCCTGGTTAAAAACAAGATTAAAGTACGTGGAAATAAATTGTAATGCAAACAACTTGATTATATGCGGATTATTAGAATTAATTTGATTTCAGATTCCGAGAAATGGATCTTTTCAGAGATTAATTTTGCTAATGATTGAAACAAGCTTTGGAGCCGATAATAAATCAAAGCTAATTAGAGAATCTTATCAAGTATGAATTATGATATTACACTGGTGCACTGCAAGTTGTAGTACTGATATAGTCTGTAATTTCTAGTTTCATCCGATTTTGAGGAAATTGGAATTTGGCAATTTATCCTTTCAGATATAATACCTACTACTACCTACTTATCTCAAGTAATTTGGATATAATTTAGAATATCCGATTCCATCGTAGATCTGTATCTGTATGGGAAAGCAATATTTGGAGTGGGTGAAAGCAAAATAGAAAGTTTGTACTTTCTCCAAATAGTATTAACTTTGATTATACTCGTACGAGTAAAGCTGAATTTGCTCCAATTTTTCCGAATGACAACTATCTAATTCTTATTTATGGAATCCACATCTGCAGGGATTCAGGATCAAAAGTAGCAAAACTTTGTGATACGAATACAATACACAAACCTCAATAGGTTCTGTAGTATTCTGTACGAGTATTTGGAATCCCCCTCAATTTGAATGGAGAAATGCTTACAAAAATCCCCTTAAAAAGTTTAAATATTTTTCACATTTTTGACATTTGACCTTCCATTTACTCTACCTATGTCCTATGTATAAGTTTATACTTTGTCAGCTTAAGAAATATACTTTATTTGAGAATACTCGTATGTACTTTCTTCTATAGGTCAAAGTTGGGAGTACTCCCAACTTTGAGGAATGAGGAATACTTATTCCTCATTCCTGAGGAATCTAATTTACTTTTACTGTGCACCACCTAATCCCTCGGGTCTAATCTTTCCGTAAATATTTACTTGTCCAACTCTTACCTACTCTCACGACACAATAATATTACTACCGAGCTGTATACTTACATTTACCACCATATATTTCATATATTCATATATTAGGTAGGTAGATATACACACATCAAAATAAAACTTTCCTCAGATCATTTCTTTTTCAACTTTTTTCTCCAAATGTTTGCTTTCCATCTCGGAATAATCCTTATTTAACTTTTAAATTCAAAGGACATGTATCTTTTATCGCGTCATTCTCGATCGAGTCAACAAAAAATACATTGGGGCATCAAAAAAAAAGAAATGATTGATGGTAAATTTATTCCCTCAGGATGGAATATCAGGGTTCAGACTCTGAACTTCAGAGGCTCAACTTTTATGAAATAGCTTTTCCAAGCAAGTCCCTCATCTAGGGATGGGATCCGAAATCGGATGGTTTGGATCGATTAGAATGATCAATCCGAGAATTTCCGATCCGGAATCCGGATAGGAATATTTCAATCCAAAGCTGCATTGCATTGTCCAGATCAATCCCATCAGATTGAATTCGGAAAACACTTAAATTATAGGAGTTAAATGAAAATATTTGATGAATATTTCAGGTAGGATGGATCAGATAAATATAATCCGAACGGATTTCGGATAGAATCCACCTGGATCGGATTAAAACCAAAATCCAATCCGAGAATTTTCGGAAATCAGATTGAAATCCGCTTCAATCTGATTCTGATCAGATTCCGAATACGGATCGGATCCAGTTGAATCCGAGTTTGGATTAGGAATATTGTCTTCGGATCCGCTCCCTATTCGAGATCTCGCTTAAATTGATCAATTTATAAAAGTGAAGCATCTCTAAAAGACCTTTCCAGCCCACCATCCTATGGCTATCTGCTACAAAGTACTAACTTTTTCTGCAGAGTAAGCACAACTCTTGGCTCATCTCTTCCTCAGTCTTACTTACTTATATACAATAGCACATCAATTCCCCTTTAATCTTTCTTGACCAGGGCCGGGTCATAAAATAAAGCAGGGAGCGTCTGATTGAAAGCCTTTTAGTTTATCCCCAAATGGCCATTAGAACCAGCTCATTCAATAGATCCACTATGGCCCATTGAGAGTTTAATCCTTGTTCTTGGAAAAATCTATTTCTTTTTGGCCACCAAAAAAAAATAGTACAAAGACTTGAGTCATGAAGTAATTTCATTTAAGAATATAGACTTTATTAAGTATCTTATGCTTGATGAAATGTCTTGAAAAATTCACTTAATTAAATTCGATACATTCGTCATTTTTAGTTATTTAGAGAAAGGTACATGGACATTTTTTTAAAAAATAGTCTCTCAAATTAGGAATTCAGAGACGGATCTTAAAAGTTTAAAAAAAAATTAAATTATAACAAATTAATATACAACTTTTTACAAAGTGATCGTTTAACCAGCATAGGATTATATATCTTATTCAATATATAGGTATATTTAAAATTATTTTATAACAAGAAAGAAAGATTTGATCAATGAATCACTTGGCATATGCTTCTAATTACATATATGTATAAATATAATATTAATTACCCTTTTTTGGACATTTACAATGTAGTTTTTTATAGGATTCTTATATACTCATACTAGAATTTAATGGATTTAAATTACAAATACAAAATAGATTTAATTCGATTTCTAGAAACAGTCTCAATCAGGATTATGGTCATATGGTCGTAATTATTAGATAGTACATTGTGGATGGATGGATTTGAAACTGGATAGACGGATATTATAGTTAGAGACAAATATATAACTGGAAATAAGGCGTTTTAAGGACATTCGAGTCAAAGTATTACATTATTAGGATAGGACAAAACAAAAAATTACGGACGAAAGGACATGTTTTTATAAATAGTACATTTAAAAATTCTTAAATTCTATCATTATTATAGCACAAAATTGACCAAGGAATGAGCGATTTTTAAATTCAAATACAAGTTACAAACTTGTACTCAAGTTTTGATGATTGCCCTTTTTAAAATTGAACATTATTTATTATTCCTGGCTGGCAGCGTGGCTGATTTTTGCTTTTGTTCCCTGTATAAAATGCCAAAAAATACAAGTTCAAATGAGCTGAATTTTTAGAGTACAATCTTTAAAAAAAGATATTAAGAAGCTGCACAAACCCAGCCATAAGCAAAGGATATTCAGCCCTTCACACACATTCGGCAGTCCGCAAAGCAAACATAAAACAAAAATGTAGATTTCTGGAGTCTTTTTTAGACGCAATTTGGATTAGTACGGATATTCCTGAAAGTCTGGTAGTAAATAGTACATTCTCAGGTAAAAATAAGTATTCTAGAGCAATATTTTAATCTCAAAACTGGGTCTAAAATCATCTAAAATCTAATTTAAATCCAAAATAGCCTAATAGGCATACAAAACTAATCCTAAATAGGGGATAATCAATAAAATACATATTTTAAAGCTGAATTTGGAATATAAAAAAAATTATATAATGGCACAAGGTTGTGTAAAACATTCAAAAATTCATAAAAAATCATGCAAATTAATTAATCTTCTAAATTAGTGGCAATCCCAAGCGAATGCACATCAGGGAATGTAAAAGACTGACTGAGAAGAAGAGGACCTGGATTGAGAGACGGCTTTGTACCCTCCCTTTTGGATCTGCAATTTTTAAATATATTAATTTTTGGGATTTTAACTCTTTTTTCGAATTCTAATTCCTACCTTTTTAGATAAGCGTGAAACCCAACGGTTTTGGTCCTCGTCAGTAGGTGCTAGAAGCAATAGTTCCTTTGCTGTATTCGGATCATAATGAACTTTGCCTGAAATTTCAAGAATTTCAATTAAAAATGAGCCAAAAATTTGCACAAATTGGGAAAACATGCGAATAAATCTTACATGGAGCAAGCAAATCCTCCCCGTAATGTTCTTTATGTATCTTTATACGGCATCCTATCATATTAAATTCAATTAAATCCAAAATTTATATACTTTTTTACTTTTTTACAACATACTTTTGCATTCCAGAGCTGGAGGTGGACGGAACATATGCCATAGGGGTTTTGGACATACTTCACACTATTCCAAATCCATTATTATATTTAATTTCTAATTATTTTAATGAAAAAAGCTTACGGGAGTAGGCATATGAAAGGAAATGGCCACTAATTCATGCCCCTTATGGATTAGAGTTCCTAGAATCATCCAAAATAGTTTCAATTAATTAATCGAGTAAGCTTAAGGATGATTAGGGACCCTTACCTGGCTTTTGACTCTCTTCTGGAGGGTTTTCCTTGTCATCAGGCTTCCTAGCTTCCCCCTCACCAGCATATAACAATTGGAATATTTTTGGAATCTCTTTTGCATCAGCACGAATCACATCCCCTTGCGTTACAGACCGTACGTGAAAGACTTTGCTGTAAAATAACGAATATAAAACATCATTTTAGAGATTAATTCATTTCCTATGCTTGAAATAGGCTTACTTTAAATCAAGGACACGATTAGGATTCACACGCTCAGACTCAAGAGTCATAAAAAATGATTTTGCGTGAAGAAACTACCACTGCAAAAGAAGAAACAATGAATTTAACTGCTTATTAAGCAGTTAATTTTTTATACAATATACACTTACCGTACTGCTTTACCCATCCATGTTTTCGGATATTTTGACGGCTAGGCAAGGAAATCCAGCCTTCAAGCCTATAATCCTCACTATTTAAAAGACCATCTCCATCACTGGAACTGGATATGGGTCAAATATTAAAATCAAGTCTTTTAAATTTAATTTTAAAACTTACATTGAACTGACAGAGGCAGTCTCACATAGCTTTCTTTGTAAATTCTCAATTTCCGACTCTTTTGAATCCAGCTCCATTTGTAATTTTAATTTGGCGTGATTTTCTTCACACCTATAGTCATTTAGACCAAACAATTAGATAGTAAATTGATATATTTCACAATATTAATGCATTAGAATATGAATAACTTACAGAGATGCCTGTAATTCTTGAATCTCTTTCTGCCATTTGAGCGTCATTTGTGTAAACTTGTCTTTCTCTTGATTAAGTTCTTGTTCTGCGTTTTTTATTTGGAATATTTACATTAAAAATCATCCAATTTCAAACTTTCATTCAAAAAACTTACGAATCTTTCGGAATTCTCGCTCCTTTTTCCTCAAATCCCCATTATCCTTTGTCTTTTTATTATTTCCACCCAAAAAGTCTTTACGATTCATGATTTCCGCCAGTTTGTTGAACTTTAAAAAGAATTTTTAACATGTTTTTAGAACATATTTTATTAAAAAGTTCATTTTTCCAAAGTACCTGCTTGCATTTTTAATACTTGTTCAGTTTGTAATTGTTTCTTAAGCTTTTCCACATCCTCACCGCTTGCTTTATCAAGATCTAAGCATTAAAATACCAAAATTAAATAAGAACTTGAAATTACACCTGTATTTAATTATTTTTAATAGTAATCCATTCACTTACCTTCTTGTAACCCTTTTATCCTACTATTCAACTCATCCCTTTCCTTTTTCAATCCTTCTATACACTTTTTATTATCTGCTTCTTTATCTCGCAACTATTTTAATTAAAATTCAATCAAATATGAGTCAATTACATGTAAAAAATCAATATTTAAAGTGCAAAAACTTACAGAATTCAAGGCAAACTCTCTATTAGTAATTTCAGTCTTATGCCTCGCTGTTAGATCCTTAATTTCCAGCTCTTTCATCGTCTTCTCCTTCTCCAGCTCAGCTATTGTTTCATGACCTATACTTTTACTTAGAGATTCTGCATCAGCACGTGCTAGAGCAATTTCAAGCCTTCTTTTAACCTCCCCTAATTCTTCCTCCATCTCT